>OY992895.1:1090000-1150000 GCA_963921405.1 Cepaea hortensis
CCGCCCACACTTGGAGGATACAGACGTGACAAAGAGTCATGGCTGAATGCGACAGTCTTTGCTCAAGATGTTTACGAAGGATTTCAGGTCAGAGAAGAGACATGTGCGGCCGCCATAGACTTAGAGGACGCATACAATAGAGTATCCTTCGAGCACTTTATGCAAACCCTCCTCAGACTGAAAGTGCACCCTCACCTTGTACGATGGATAGCTGCAGTTCTGCTCCAAAAGAAGGTGGTGCTAAGATGCGGGAGTTGGTCTTCTGAGCCGATAACGATATGTCCAGGATTGCCGCAGGGTTCACCACTATCACCAGTACTATTCAACGTGTATACGGTGCAGATCACTGAACAACAGTTGGACGGGAGGGGTAGGACTCTGTCATTCGTTGACGACATTCTCGTGTATCGACAGGGTCGAGATAGACAGGCGGTTACCAATGTATGCAGGGCGAACTAGATCGAATTTCCTCATGGTGTGCTGATGCCGGCGCCCTTGTCAACCCTGCAAAGGCATCGGTTACATGGTTCTCCATAAACAACCATATTGTGAAAACAGACCTGCCGGCAGTAAGAATGGATGGGAGCATTCTGAGTAGAACCCAGTCAATGACATATCTTGGCGTGAGGCTTGATCGTAGCCTGTCCTTCAGAGATCATGTCGATTATGTCATAACGAAGGCTCGAAAAGGTTTGTCAGCAATGAGAGTCATGGCGACTGCCAATATCGAGCAAAGACTGCTAATACTTCTTTTCCAAGGACTTGTGCTTTCACGCATCGAGTATGCCCTGGCCATCCTCACTGTCAGCCCTACACAGATTGGAAGACTTGAAAAGGTACAAAACGAAGCCATGCGCATCATTTTGGGCTGCACGAGAGACACCAGCTGTGTAGCAATGAGATACCTCCTTGACTTCCCGACAATGGAACACAGGATCAAGATCTGGAGAGCTCGTGCATACTTAAAAATAAGTGCAGATGAGCAGCACTCTCTGCATGACGCTATATTCAGAGAAAAGGGTGACAGGCTAAAGAGGGGCAAATCATGGATGGGTCGGGCGGAAGATGTCGTCAGACAGGTCTGCAGTCTTACCAGTATCAACCCCGGCAAGGAATGGGTGCCGGTGCCTCCAGCTTTTAAGTGCACTTTCTCCTGCATTATCACACTCGACAGACGGTGCAGAGAGCAGAACCCTGCCGCTGTCAATGCAGAGGTTAACGCGCTCATCTATGAACACTCAGATAGCCCCAAAGTGCTCATCTATACAGACGGATCTGTTGTAAAGCAGCAGAGAAGTGCGTGGGCATTTACAGCCCGTTCAACGGGCCGAACCGTTCAAGAATCCATTGGTGCCCACTCTATGACCATGAGCAGCATGACGATGGAGGTGATGGCAGTTACACAGGCTTTCATATAGCTGGAATCACAGCATTATACCAACGTGTGTGTACTAAGTGACTCAATGAGCATGATTCAGAAGGTCGAAGCAGGATCTGTACGTAGACAGTGGACTGAATCGCTGCGGAAGTCTGTTGTCCGAAAAGTCACCTTCATCTTCGTCCCGGGACATGCGGGAGTCGAGGGAAATGAACGAGATGACAAACTGGCTGGCTCTGCACCCCCTGTAGATGGCCAGCCCATAGATCGTGCCGATGTTATTAACGTCCTCAAAGATATGGCGAGAACAGAGGACTTTGACGTCAGTGATTCCACATCGCTGTCCAGGATGAAAGACTTGGAAGTAAGAATCGGCACAGCCAGACGCGAGAGGTACATCGGGAAAACAAAGCGCCTCGACAACCAACACAGAACTGGCACTATTAGCCACCGGACGCTGATGCATATGCTGGGAGGAGGATCTGAGCACGTATGGACATGTCCGGAGTGCAATGAAGATACCCTAATTGATAACTAATAACTGATAACGGGGCTGCAGAAACAACTATTCCAAAATTAAAGAAGGTGGGTCGTAAGAAATGGATGACTGAATAAATTTTACAACTAATGGAAACAAGAAGACTCAACAAAAATAATTCTGCCAAATATGAAGAAATTCACAGAAAAATCAGAATATTATGTAAGGAGGCAAAAGAAGCATACTAGAGGAAAATTGCTTAGAAATTGAAAAACAACACAACAGTCACAATACCAAATTAGTGCACAAAAGAATTCAGGAACTTACTAATAAAAGAACAAGTACATCAACAGGCTGTCTAAAAACTAAAGATGGCAAAATCGTAATAGAAAAAGATCAGATTCCACATGTATGGACAGATTATGTGAAAGACCTGTATAATGATAACAGAGAGGAACAGTATGCTATTAGATTTAATAATGAAGGACCGCCAATTTTGAAGATGGAGGTTTGAAATGTTCTTAAGCATATGAAAGCCGGCAAGGTCATCGGTTCAGATAACATCACAACAGAATTAATTAACGCTTTATAAGAATACTAGCTGACCCGGCCCGGCTACGCCCAGCTCCGGGAGGGGATCTGTCTGTCTGTCTGTCTGTCTGTTTGTCTGTCTGTCTGTCTGTCTGTCTGTCTGTCTGTCTGTCTGTCTGTCTGTCTGTCTGTCTGTCTGTCTGTCTGTCTGACCCGGCCCGGCTTTGCCCAGTCCCCGGTGTGGAGCATCTCATTTAATTCACATAAGTAGTCACATAAGCTCCCGTTCCCGTTCCCGACTATCTGTCTATCTGTCTGTCTGTCTATCTGTCTGTCTGTCTGACCCGACCCGACTTTGCCCAGCCCCTGGTGGGGAGCATCTCATTTAATTCATATAAGTAGTCCATATAAGCTCCCGTTCCCGACTGTCTGTCTGTCTGTCTGTCTGTCTGTCAATAATTTATTGGTTGCAGTTAGAACAACCTTAGATAAACGAAGACCAGCTTACAAAAAGCAATAGAAAGAGCACTTGAAAGATCTTTACATCTTCCCCCAACAATTAACTTGGATAAATGGAGCGGCAGCAGCAGCAGAAGAAGAAGAAGAAACAGGAGGAGGAAGAAGGAGGAGGAAGAGGGAGGTGGAGGAGGGAGGAGCAGTAGGGAGGAGGAGAGAGGAGGAGGAGAGAGGAGGAGGAGGAGGGATGAGGAGGAGGAGGGGGAGGAGGAGGGAGGAAGAGGAGAGAGGAGGAGGAGGAGAGTGGAGGAGGAGGAGGAGGAGGGGGAGGAGGAGGGAGGAGGAGGAGCGAGGAGGGAAGGAGGAGGAGGGAGGATAAAGAGGGAGGTGGAGGAAGGAGGAGGAGGGAGGAGGAGTAGGGAGGAGGAGGGAGGAGGAGGAGGGAGGTTGGAGGTGAAGGGAGGAGGAGGCAGGAGGAGAGAGGAGAAGGAGGGAGGAGGAGGAGGGAGGAGGAGGAGGGATTAGGAGGAGGAGGGAGGAGAGAGAGGAGGAGGAGGGAGGAGGAGGGAGGAGGAGGAGGTAGAGGGAGGAGGAGGGAGGAGGAAGGGGGATAAGGAGGAAGTGGGAGGAGGAGGGGGAGGATTAGGAGGAGGATGGAGGAGGGGAGGATGGAGGTGGGGGAGGATGGAGGTGGGGGAGGAGGAGGGAGGAGGAGGAGGGAGGAGGAGGGAGGAGGAGGGAGTAGGAGGGAGGGGAGGTGGAGGAGGGAGGAGGAGGAGGAAGGAGGAGGGGGAGGAGGGGGGAGTAGGAGGAGAAGGGAGGAGGAAGGAGGAGGAGGTGGGAGGAGGGGGAGGATTAGGAGGAGGGAGGAGCAGGGAGAGGGAGGAGGAGGGAGGAGGGAGGCGGAGGAGGGAGAAGGGTGGAGGAGGAGCAGGGACAGGGAGGAGGAGGAGAGAGGAGGAGGAGGAGGAAGATTTAGGTGGAGGAGTATAACTCTTACGTCTGTAGATAACTGTAGCGAAAGGGTCCACCTATTTGAGAAATATGAAACAATTTTACATATATACCAATGCTATTAGAAGTTATGTCCCCTCGCTATATATACATTATAATGTAAATGGATAATTTAAATAATATTAAGTAAATAACCGTTTTTACACTAACAAACTATGACAGTTGGCAGGACGGGAATTAGAGGAAGACGTGTAGAAAATTTCATCTCAATCGGATGGACCGTTCGCGAACGCATAAAGAACATACATACATACAGACAGTCTCTTTTATATATATAGATGGAATAGATCAAGTCACGATACCGGAGATATACATTCTGAATTATGTAATTCTGTATTTATTCCAATCCCAAAGAAATCCGGAGCCTGGAATGTGATCAACATCGAACAATTAGTATAATGAGCCACATCATGAAGATTTTGCTACGAATTATAATGCAAATAGGGAGGAAGAAAATACAACCTTAAATAATAGAAGAACAGTGTGGGTTTGTAGAAGGAAAGGGTACAGTAAATGCTGTGTATATGCTGCGATAAGTTATTGAACGTTCTATAGAAGTAAATAGAGATATGCATCTTTACTTATTGACTTCACAAAGGCTTTTGATAGTTAGACATGTCGACATGGTAGATATGCTTGAAGATCTACAAATTGATGGGAAAGACATTAGACTTATAAAACTTTTGCCCTTTCGGTTCACAAATGCATTTTTCGGGAGACTCCTGGGGTTCGTGCTTTGTGCGACACTTTCGGCGGGTCGCCCTGCGGAAAGAGACCCAGCCATGTGAGAAAACCCGGGCCAATGAGGTCTTTCTGGTGACTGTCGAGTTTATCGACGATGAACTGTGGTATTCGTGGATGAATTTTGTATTGACATTCTGGCGGCGGCATTATGCACAGTATACCTGTGCGGGCTGTTGGATTGCCGAGACTCCTGTCTGTTCCACTTTTCACATTGGACAGTGGAGAGCATTTTGTGTGATATTCGCTGGCACGGGAATGGAGCATAATGGGGACGACCCGTTGCCGTGAAGTTGGAACCTCGACTAATGAAGTGGGACAATATCAGCCTATTAAAAGAGGTGTGAGACAGGGATGTATAATGTCTCCAGATCTTTTTTCCCTATACAGTGAAAATATTTTCAGAAATGTAGAAGATATAAATAGAATCAGCATTGGAGGACGAAAGATCAATAACATTAGATATGCAGATGATACAGTATTGATTGCAGACAATGAGCAAGTTCTGCAACAATTAATAGATGCAGTTGTTGCACACAGTGAACTACTGGGATTAGAATTAATTTGTAAAAAGACACATATTATGGTCGTCACTAGGAAGAACGAAATACTACAATGTAATATACAAGTAAATGGAAGTATTCTTCAACAAGTGAATCGGTATAATTATCTCGGAACAGTCATAACATCTGATGGGAGATGCCTTGAAGAGATTAGAACAAGAATCGCCTGTTCTTTTGTATGGATGTGAAACTTGGACAATGAGCAGTCAAGCTGAAAAACATCTGATTGCTATAGAAATGTGGTTTCTGAGGAGAAAACAAAGAATACCATGGACAGATAGAAAAACCAATGACCAAGTACTACAGGAGACAAATGAAAATCATAAATTGATTAGAGAAATTAGACATAGACAGTTAAATTTTTTTGGACATGTTATGAGAAGAAATGAATTGGAGAACTTTTTGACGAAGGGAACAGACCAAGGGGAAGACGGAGAAGTAAATACCTGCATGGCTTGGCCACATGGCATGGTCGAGACAGGAGCACTGAGCTGATCCACGACTCTGGTGATCGAGTGAAATGGCGAGTCATGACCGCCCACGCTTTTCGGCATGGCACATGATTGATTGATTGTTGAGGATAACATGGATAGACAATAGATGAGAGTGTTGAGGATAACATAAATCAATGACAGATAATTGATGACAGCGTTGAATATAACATTAAATGACAGATGTCAGTGTAGATTATAATGTCAGAATACAGATGATGATAACATAGATCTGGACAGACAATAGATGACCGTGTAGATGATAACATACAAAAACAATGACAGTTGTATGGCATTCCTACAGGACAATGACAGTTGTATAGCATTCCCACAGGACAATGACAGTTGTATGGCATTCCCACAGGACAATGACAGTTTTATAGCATTTCCATAGGACAATGACAGTTGTGTGGCATTCCTACAGGACAATGACAGTTGTATGGCATTTCCACAGGACAATGACAGTTGTAAGGCATTCCTACAGGACAATGACAGTTGTATGGCATTCCTACAGGACAATGACAGTTGTATGGCATTCCTACAGGACAATGACAGTTGTATGGCATTCCCACAGGACAATGACAGTTGTAAGGCATTCCTACAGGACAATGACAGTTGTATGGCATTCCTACAGGACAATTAATGACGTTTGTAGTATCAGAAACGCAAATAAACAGCAACATATAACAGATAACAATTACAAAGGGCACGTGAAAATGAAATTACTGCTGTCAGAAGATATGTCCCAGATCATCCTACCTGATAAGGTTACTTGGTATTTCATTGTCCCCAGACTTCAATACAATGTTGAGAGGGGAAAGACAGACGTACACACTCATGTACACACACATGCACACACACATGTACACACATGTACACACACATATGTACACACATGTACACACTCATGCACACACACACACACACACATGTACACACACATATGCACACACACATGTGTTGTGTTGTTGTTGTTTGTCCATCAAGAATGATGATGACCATTCATTTCATCCAGTGGGGTTGATAGTATGGAGTATGAGTTCTAAGATGGCTGATAAGGCCTATTTTGGCTCGAAATGTTCTTTGACAATGTGGGCAAAGAATGCTTGACGTTCCAGGAGGAGGATCTCCTGGAGTGGTTTTTCTGTCCAGCCTTTTCTTTACAATTCTTGCAGTCCAGGTTGCTTCACAAGTGACTGCACCCTTATGTAATGATGTACGCCACGAATTACGGTCTTTAGCAGCAGTCTCCCAGATGTCAAGATGAATTCCAAAAGCTTTCAGTGAGATTTTCAGAGTGTCTTTATAGCGTTTCCTCTGGCCACCTTGGGAGCGTTTACCACAACGCAGCTAGCCGTAAAAAAAAAAATTTGTTTAGGGAGCCTGTGATCTGGCATACGAGTTAAGTGACCAGCCCAGCGAATCTGATTCTTCATTAGTAGAGTGTGGATACTGGGCATGGATGCTCTTCCTAGAACTTCTGTGTCAGGGATCTTGTCTTGCCATGTAATCTTCAATAGCTTAGAAAGAAAAAGCAGCGGCTGCAGCAGGATATAACAATATGAATTGGAAACAAATAGGTATATTAAGCTCCTGCGAGAAGAAACGTACTAAACATCAACACGTGCACATACCTTACAAGGAGATCCATCGTATCGCGAAATGCAGGGGAAAATCCGAAATCAGAAGCACTCAATAAATATATAAAATGAATAATAAAATAAAATAAAATACACAAAACGCGTACAATACGACACACGGTACGGCCAACGTTTCGATTCTCAGAATCTTTGTCAAGGACAGGACACCACAGATAGCTAACACAACGAAATACAGTAAACAAAGAAAAAAACACAACTACTCCGATGCCATGTAGGGCAGAAAAGGTGGCTTTGCCAGCTGCGAAGGCGCTCGTTGGCTGCAGAGTTAAAAGTGGGTTGCTAGATAGGATTAAAGTAGCCAAAAATATGCGAACAGTCTGCTATGAAAATATAGGGGTGTGGGGACAGTTAGGTATAGATATGGAGGGGGGGGGGGACAGCATAGTAATAGATAGTGTAAACAATTGGGGAGGATGGCACAGTTATACCGTAGTGTCCACAACAGTATTGATACCTGCTGGATGGATGCATCCCAGATTGTTGATTAGCTGGCATTCAATTTTGAGCCTAACGGAGCTGTTGGAGTAGCAGGGTTTTAATGCTGTGACACATACATCGTCGACTCCATTATGGTTGGAGGAATTGAAATGGTTGGGGACAGGTTTGTCAGCGCCCTGATTGATGTCTCTGAGGTGTTCTCTAAAACGGTCAGCAAGACCAATGTATTTCATGTCACATCGTTTGCAGATGATGACATATATCAGATTTCGGGATGTACAAGTGAAAGAATCTTTCAAGATGAAGGTGCCTAGGGGAAATGCAATCTCTGGTGTCTGAACAACGTATGGGCATGTCAGACAGTTCTTACGATGGCATTCGAATGTGCCCACAGATGAAGTAACCGTGGGGAGGCGACTATGCACAAGGTGGTCTCTGAGGCTCTGGTTACGGCCCACCTGCCTTGTATATCTCTGCTGGGATGGAGTCCGGACCAGGTGCCATGCCACTAGAGAGTTGCTGGATGGCTTTGTTTACTTCCACTATGGTTGGCAGGTCATCAAGTGTATCATTGATGGGAACTTGAAGAAGGCAGTTGATGGTTTCACCATCGAATATCACACACATGTATACACCTATGTGCATACTCATGTACACACATGTGTACACGCTCATTTACACACATATGTACACAAGATGTAGACATTCATGTACATACACATGTACACACATATGTACACACACATGTACACACATATGTACACACATGTACAGACTCATAAACTCACATATGTACACGCTCGTTTACACACATATGTACACACAATTGTGTTTGCATGTGTGTACATGTGTATGTACATGTGTGTGTACATGAGTGTGTACATGTGTGTGTACATGAGTGTGTACATTTGTGTCTTTACATGAGTGTGTACATGGGTGTCTACATTGTGTCATTACATGGGTCTGTACATGGGTGTGTACTTGAACGTGTACTTTAGTGTGTACATGAGTGTCTACATCGTGTCTTTATGTGCGTACATGAGTGTGTACGTCTGTCTTCCCCTCTCCACATTGTGTTGAAGTCTGGGGACAATGAAACGCAAAATACCCTTGTCATGTCGGACTCTCAGGGACATATCTTCACTTAGGAGCAGAGACAACCTTTCATATTAATATATATATATATATATATATATATATATATATATATATATATATATATATATATATATATATATATATATATATATATATATATTCTGTGATGGTATTCGTAATCCCGCATACCGCGTTTAAAACACAGCAGCGGGAGATTTGGAAGAAGACCGCTTTGTGTTGGTTTTCATTCAGTGCTATGAGTGTCTGTCGTTCAGACAGCAGGGCCAAACTACTAAACGTAAACTTGCCGAGAAATAACAAATAGACACAAAATACTGAGTTTGACGTCCTGTAAAGGACATTCTACTACATTATTATTATTATTAATATTATTATTATTATTATTACATACATGTATACAGAGAGAGAGAGAGAGAGAGAGAGAGAGAGAGAGAGAGAGAGAGAGAGAGAGAGAGAGAGAGAGAGAGAGAGAGACAGACAGACAGACGGACAGACAGACAGACAGACAGACAGACAGACAGACAGACAGACAGACAGACAGAGTGAAAGAGTGATGGAGAGAGAATCAAAATAAAATCTGTCAGAAGGCCACCAAACCTTACTCAAGACGACTACCACATTATGGACAGACCAGAACAGGTAATTCTTCTGCTCCTCAGAACAGGACACAATAGATTACGCAACCACATGTATACAAAATTTAAGATTGGTGACACAGCCATGTACACATGTGGATTGGCGTCGCAGACAGTAGAGCACAAACTCCAAGACTGCCAAAACTACAACATATCCAGGCAACCATCTGGCCTAGAGAGAGACAACAGTGGAAGATAAATTCTATGGACCGCTGAGTGAACTAAAAAAGACTTAGATTCATACAAGAGACAACATTGCAGTTATAAACATATTTCAGGCGAACGAAAGAAGAGGAAGAAGAATGGAGAGAGAGAGAGTGGTGCTACGGAGTTCGTGCACTGAGCTGAGTTTCTTCCAGACTCAGGTTTGAGTTAGGAGGAGAACGGAGCACTTATGGTTTACACCCGTGTGCCGTGATGTTGATCAATGGACTAAACTAAACTAAACTAAACTGAGTGAGATAGGCTAAACATGGATATCATCATGAACTGGGTTACTCTAGAGAATGCGTTTAAGCACTCCTTCATAAACATGGATATCATCATGAACTGGGTTACTCTAGAGAATGCGTTTAAGCACTCCTTCATAAACATGGATATCATCATGAACTGGGTTACTCTAGAGAATGCGTTTAAGCACTCCTTCAGACCATATATTTTATCTGTAGAATTCCCCGCCCACAAAAATACTCACGCCCGCGCGCACACACATACGCGCGCGCGCTCGTGCACGCACACACATGCCAGGCCTGGCCACAAATTTAACGTCTACATAAATCTCCCAGAAGTATCAGCAGCACGCGCCGGCTAGATAAGTCCAGGCAGTTTCTGTTGCCAGCCCGACCTCCCCGACCCACCCGTCGCGCTTATATCTAGCCTCTTTCTCAACATCTCTGTCTTTGCCTCTTTCCCTAAATATCTGTCTCTGTCTTTGCCTCTTTCCCTAAATCTCTGTATCTGTCTTTGCCTCTCTCCCTAAATCTCTGTCGCTGTCTCTGTCTCTCTCCCTAAATCTCTGTCTCTGTCTTTGCCTCTCCACCTAAATCTCTGTCTCTGTCTTTGCCTCTCTCCCTAAATCTCTGTCTCTGTCTCTGTCTTTGCCTCTCTCCCTAAATCTCTGTCTCTGTCTTTGCCTCTTTCCCTAAATCTCTGTCTCTGTCTTTGCCTCTCTCCCTAAATCTCTGTCTCTGTCTTTGCCTCTCTTCCTAAATCTCTGTCTCTGTCTCTCTCCCTAAATCTCTGTCTCTGTCTTTGCCTCTCCCCCTAAATCTCTGTCTCTGTCTCTGTCTTTGCCTCTCTCCCTAAATCTCTGTCTCTGTCTCTGTCTTTGCCTCTCTCCCTAAATATGTATCTCGGTCTCTGCCTCTCTCCCTTAATCTCTTTCTCTGTCTCTGTCTTTGCCTCTCTCCCTAATTCTCTGTCTCTGTCTCTGTCTTTGCCTCTCTCCCTAAATATGTATCTCGGTCTCTGCCTCTCTCCCTAAATCTCTGTCTCTGCATTTCTCCCTAAATCACTGTCTCTGTGTTTGCCTCTCTCCCTAAATCTGTTTCTCTGTCTCTGCCTCTCTCCCTAAATCTCTGTCTCTGCCTCTGTCTCTCTCCCTAAATCTGTCTCTGTCTCTCTCCCTAAATCTCTGTCTCTGCCTCTCTCCCTAAATCTCTGTCTCTGTCTCTCTCCTTAAATGTATGTCTCTGTCTCTGCCTCTCTCCCTAAATCTCTATCTCTGTCTCTGTCTCTCTCCCTAAATCTCTGTCTCTCTCCCTGATAAGTAAGTGTGTCTAGGGATGTGTGAGGGGATGAATGTATGGGTTATGTGTGCGTGGATGGGAGGTGTGTGTTTGTGAATGGGGAATGTGTTGGTGGGTGGGGATGTGTGTGAGGGATGTTTGTATGGGTGGGGAGATTGTGCGTGGGTGGGGATGTGTGTGTATATGGGTAGGGGTGTGTGGTTAAGGGATGTGTGGCTGGGGGAATGGGTGGATGGAGGATGTGTGGTTGGGTGGATGATGTGTGGTTGGGTAGAGGATGTGTGGGTGGGTGATTGTATATGAGTAAGGGTGTGTGGTTAAGGGATGTTTGGTTGGGGGATGGGTGGGTAGAGGATGTGTGGGTGGGTAGAGGATATGTGGGTGGGTGAGTGTGTGCAGGTTAGGAGATGGTGGGGGATGTTTGTAGGGGTGGGTTCGGGATCTGTGAGTGGGCTGGGGGAGATGGGAGATTATGTGGGTGAGTGCGGAATTTGTGAGTTGACGGGGAGACATGTGTGTGGCTGAGGAATGTGTGTTTGGTTGGGTGGTTGGAGGTGTATGGGTGGAGGAGGATATTGGGTGAGTGATTGTTGGTGGGAAATGGGACGGGTAGAGGATATGTGAGTGGGTTGGGAGATGTGTGTAGGTGGGGGATGTGTGGGTTATTGAATGTATGTGTGCTTGGGGTGTGGGTGGATGGGATGTGTGGTGGGTGAGAGGTGTGTGTGGGTGGGGAGATGTGTAGGTGTAGGGATGTGGTGGATGGATGGGGGAATGTATTGTATGTGTGTGTGGTTGGTTGGGTGGGGAAGTTGGAGTGAATGGGGGATGTGTGGGTGGGTGGTGGATGTGTCTCATAACATAGTAATATGCATTGTTTATGTTTACAAAATTCATGTGACAATGTTTTTTTCCTATGCACTGTTGATGAAAGAAAGATGAATGATTGGAAGGGCCGAATGTAAGACGGGCCTGCGTGCCCAATTTGTTACCCTTTGAAAATAAAGTCTGTTCGTTCGTTCGTTCGTTCGTTCCCTAAATCTCTGTCTCTGTCTCTGCCTCTCTCCCTAAATCTCTGTCTCTGCCTGTCTCCGTAAAACGATGTCTCTGTCTTTGCCTCTCTCCCTAAATCTCTGTCTCTGCCTCTCTCCCTAAATCTCTGTCTCTGTCTCTGCCTCTCTCACTAAATCTTTGTCTCTGCCTCTCTCCCCACATTTCTATACAGTTACAACTCATGGAAATAAGAAGAAATAACACAGCGCAAGGCGGGCCTGTATGAGCATGTTGTCGCCATGTGAATATACAGTTACAGCTCATGGAAATAAGAAGAAATAACAAAAATAATCATGGAAAATATGAAGAGATTCACCGGAAAATTAGGAAATTGTGTAAAGATGCAAAAGAAGCGTGGCTTGTGGAAAATTGCAGGGAAATTGAAAACCAACACAACACCCGGAATACCAAATTAATGCACAAAAGAATTAATGACTTCACTAAGAAAAGAACTCATGCATCAACGGGTTGCCTAAAAGCCAAAGATGGCAAAATCATAATAGAAACAGATCAGATGTTAAATGCATTGTCAGATTCTGTGAAAGACCTTTATGGTGATACAAGAGAAGACTAGTATGATATTCCGAATAAACTGAAGGACCATTAATTCTGAGGAACGAACGAACAAATGAACGAACGAACTTAATTTTCAAAGGTTCACGAACTGGGCACGCAGCCCAGTTTTACATTCGGCCCTTCCAATCATTCAAATTTCGTTCATCAATTATCTATTGCGCATGTTACATTCACATATAGGGAAAAACATTGTTCAACTTAACAGTGCATATTAACAGTGCATATTAACAGTGCATATTAACAGTGCATATTAACAGTGCATATTAACAGTGCATATTAACAGTGCATATTAACAGTGCATATTAACAGTGCATATTAACAGTGCATATTAACAGTGCATATTAACAGTGCATATTAACAGTGCATATTAACAGTGCATATTAACAGTGCATATTAACAGTGCATATTAACAGTGCATATTAACAGTGCATATTAACAGTGCATATTAACAGTGCATATTAACAGTGCATATTAACAGTGCATATTAACAGTGCATATTAACAGTGCATATTAACAGTGCATATTAACAGTGCATATTAACAGTGCATATTAACAGTGCATATTAACAGTGCATATTAACAGTGCACACAGACAGCCAGATACACGTACACACGCACATGCATAAACACATACATACATAGCTGCGTACATAATTACAGCATGTACACAAACTCTCACAGTTTTTTACCCACTCATTAACACACACACACACTCGCGCGCGCACACACACGCACGCACGCACGCACGCACGCACACGAAGGGAGTGACGGTTCAGAATGCTCTTAACCACATGAAAACTTGCAAGACCCCGGGACAAGACAACATCACAACAAAAATGATCAATGCCTTTGAACAGTGGTTCTCAACCGGGGGAATTTCCCCCCCCCCCCAGGGGGTAATTTTAGTGTTTCGGGTGGGGGGGGGGGGGAATTAAGATTATTTCAAGATCGCGTTAATACAAGAACTGATTACTTGATACTTATTATCCCTCCATACTTTACGTTTTACGGTTCTGTACTTCTCACTCTTCTGAAATTCGTTTTATAACGAAAGTAGACCTGCAAATCACATTTTATGTAGACGTCTAGACTTGTTCTAGTATGTGTTATTAAATTTAGCTTCCAGTTTTACGTATACTGTGTGGGGGCAGGGAATTTATAGGGAGGAAATAAGAAGGGGGGGGGGGGGGTTGACATTCTGAACATATGATGAAGAGGTGCAAGGGCCAAAAAAAAGTTCAGAACCATGCCTTGGAAGAATATGCAATAGACCATGTGCCAGATCGCTGAACACACTATATGATACTGGAGATATACCTCCTGTATTACACACACACACACACACAAACACACACACACAAACACACACACACACACACATTGGCACCTTGCCGTCTTGACAGACGATAAGTTGTGCTTCAAAAAGGCATAATAACTTCTACCCATAGCGGTAGCGAATGTGAATGATAAGGCAAATTCGCGCTGTAAATGTTCGTCCACAGTGGGTGCATGTGAACAAATGGTCGTTTCCACCATCATGCAACATATTTCGTCTCACACGCTCGGTGTGTGACTTCTCTTGAATTATTTAATACTGTATTTATTGAAATCTCGAAGAAATCAGGAGCCTTGGAATGTGACCAACATCGAACAATTAGTATAATGAGCCACGAAGATTTTGCTAAGAATTATCAGAAAATACAACCCGAAATAGGAGAAGAACAATATAGGTCTGTAGAAGGCAAGGGTACAGTAAATGTTGTGTATATTCTGAGAACATTAATCGAGCGTTCGATAGAAGTAAATAAAGACCTCCATCTTTGCTTCGTTGATTACACACAAGCTATCAATAAAGTCAGACATGTCAACATGATAAAGATGCTTGCAGATCTACAAATTGTTGGGAAAGACCTTAGACTTGAAAAAATAAAAAACATATTGTAAACAACAAGCTGCCATAGAGATTGATAATGAAGTAGGTCAATATTAGCTTATTAAAAGAGGTGTGAGATAGGGATGTGTAATGTCTCCAGATCTTTTTTTAACTTGTACAATGAAAATGTTTTTTGTTGTTGTTTGTTTAGAAATGTAGAAGATATGAAAGGAATCATCATTAATAACATTAGATATGCAGATGATACAGTCTTGATTGCAGACAATGAGCAGGATCTGCAACATTTAGTAGATGCGGTTATTGTATACAGTGAACAACTAGGGTTAGAATTGAATTGTTGGAAGGCAGAGATTATGGTCGTCTCTAAGTAGAAAGAAAGAAATCTATCATGTGCCATGCCGGTAAGCGTGGGCGGTAATGATTCGTCATTGCCCTCGATCACTAGAGTAGTGGATCAGCTCCGTGTTCCTGTCTCGACCATGCCACGTGGCCAAGTCATCCAGGTATTTACTTCTCTGTCTTCCCCTTGTTCTCTTCCCTTCAATCTTACCAGTTGTCACCAAGTTCTCCAATTCATTGGAGAATTTCAAGGGTTACTCAGGGAAAACAATTACACCTTTTTTTGGAAGGGTAGAATCTAAAAAGAGAATCTACACAGCTAAACACAAATGTAGCCCCAGGATTAATATTATTAACACTCACGATCCTGAAAAGTGCTTTCAGTTTCAACAGCAACTTGAAGACGCTTTCACTGATACACCAGAAAATTGTACAGTCAATGAAAAGTGGGGTCAACTTAAGGAAACTCTTTATAAAACTGCCGTAGGGGTTTACGGCACTGTGGATCATAAGAGGCAATACTGGTTTACGGCAAACCGCGAGACTCTGCAGCCCTTGATTGATAAAAAGAAGATAGCTCTCTTAAGAAACAAGGAAAGACCAACGCGTAACACTCTGAGTGAGCTAAAGCAAGCTAGGAAGGATGTGCAAAAGGCTGCCAGGCAGTGTGCAAATGATTATTGGATCAAGTTATGTGAGTTCATTCAAATCGCAAGTGATAAGGGAAACATAAGAAGCATGTATGAAGGAATAAAGAAAGCCTGTGGTCCAGTGATCAAAACAAGTGCACCATTGAAAACCTTGACTGGAGAAATTATCACTGATAAGAAACAGCAGATGGACAGATGGGTAGAGCATTATTTGGAGCTTTACTCAAGTGAGACCAAACTAGCGGATGATGCCCTCAACGCCATAGAGGCTCTACCAACTCTTGACCACCTGGACACACTTCCCACCATAAAAGAAGTTAAGTGTGCTATAAATGAACTTGCATCTGGCAAGGCTCCAGGTAAGGATGGGATTCCACTAGAGGTAATCAGGAGTGGGTAAGACACACTCACTCTACAGATCCAACAGCTAATAGAGCTATGCTGGCGAGAAGGACAAGTCCCACAGGATTTCAAAGATTCAAGCATCATAACACTGTACAAGAACAAGGGCGATCGGAGCGACTGCAACAACTATAGGGGTATCTCACTTCTGTGTATTGTTGGAAAAGTATTTGACAGAATTGTTCTGCGCAGACTTCAAGTCCTAGGAGATCAAGTCTACCCCGAATCGACAGAACCGGTCTACCATTGATATGATATTCTCATTGCAACAAATGCAAGAAAAATGTCGTGAACAGAATCAACCACTGTTTATTGCCTTCATCGACCTCACAAAGGCATTTGATTTGGTCAGTCGTGAGGGTCTGTTCAAGGCACTAAAGAAGATTGGCTGCCCACCAACTCTTCTGTCCATTGTGGAATCGTTCCACACAGGCATGAAGGGTATAATCAAGTTTGATGGTGCAACTTCTGAAGAGTTTGAAATCAAGAGTGGAGTTAAGCAAGGTTGTGTACTAGCTCCCACCCTCTTTGGAATATACTTTTCACTTGTACTGAAATATGCATTTCGTGATCAGGATGGTGGTATATACATTCACTCACGTTCAGATGGCCGCCTCTACAATGCTAAGAGATTGAAGGTCAAGACCAAAATTAGGAGGGTACTGATCAGAGAGTTGCTTTTTGCAGATGATGCTGCAGTTACGACCAACTCTGAGGAAGAATTGCAATGTCTACTATCTGCATTCTCCAATGCTTGTTCTGAATTTGGTTTAACAATTAGCAAAAAGAAGACACAGATTATGTCACAAGGTGCACATGGGGTACCATCAATCTTTATTGACGACGCCGAGCTAGAGATGGTAGACCATTTTACATATCTAGGATCAGTGGTAAATAGCAAATTATCCCTAGATCAGGAAATCAACATCCGGATTGGTAAGGCAGCAACTACAATGAACAGGTTAAGAAAAAGAGTCTGGGAGAACAGGAAGCTTACTGCCAAAACAAAAGTCCTTGTCTATCAAGCCTGTGTCCTTAGTACTCTTCTTTATGGCAGTGAAACCTGGACACTTACTCACACCAAGAGAAACGTTTAAACAGCTTTCATAAGCGGTGTCTGCGAAGAATGCTTGGTATCAAGTGGCAAGACAAAATCACAAATACTGAAGTATTGGAAAGATCAGGTTGTGTGACCGTTTATTCCATGCTCAGTCTTCGTAGACTTAGATGGATAGGACATCTTAGGAGGATGGATGATGGTAGAATACCAAAGGATATCTTTTTTGGTGAATTACAGATGGGTAAGAGATCTCAGGGTCGGCCTCTACTACGATACAAAGATGTGTGTAAGCAGGACATGATTGATACAGGCATTGATAATGCACATTGGGAGCAAGTCGCCGCTGAACGTGTTGCATGGAGGGCAAACATCAGAAATGGAATAAAGACAAAGGAGAAAATTATTGCAGATAAGTCACACACCGAGCGTGTGAGACGTAAGATGGTGCATGATGATGGAAATGACCACGTGTTCACATGCATCCACTGTGAACGGACATTTACAGCGCGAATTTACCTTATCAGTCACATTCGCTACCGCCATAGGTAAAAGTTATTATGCCTTTTTAAAGCACAAACTATCGTCTGTCAAGACGGCAAGGTGCCAATGAATATATATATATATATATATATATATATATATATATATATATATATATATATATATATATATATATATATATATATATATATATATATATATATATATATAAAGACATACCATAGTGTAATATAAGGATAAACAAGAGTATTCTTAAGCAAGTGAATCGGTACAGCTGTGGCGTGTTTATTTGTGGGACGTGTTTATGTGTGGGACGTGTTTATATGTGTGACATGTTTATGTTTGTGACGTGCTTGTGTGTGGTGACATGTTTATGCTTGCCTGTTTATGTTTGTGATGTGTTTATGTGAGTGATATATTTATATATGTGGCGTGTTTATGTGTGTGACGTGTTTATGTTTGTGACGTGTTAATATGTGAGACATGTTTATATGTGTGACGTGTTTATGTGTGTGACATGTTTATGTTTGCCTGTTTATGTTTGGGGTGTGTTTATGTGAGTGACGTATTTATAAGTGTGGCATGTTTATGTGTGTGACGTTTTTTATATTTGTAATGTGTTTATATGTGTGACGTGTTTATGTTTGTGACGTGTTTATGTGTGGAACGTGTTTATGTGTGTGAGGGGTTGTTTTTGTGACGTGTTTATATATGTGACGTGTTTATGTGTATGGTATGTTTATGTGTATGGTATGTTTATGTGTATGGTATGTTTATGTGTATGGTATGTTTATGTGAGTGACTGGGAGTTTCCGTGGCGAAGTGGTCAAGCCGTTTGATTCTGGCTCTGAAGGTTGTGGGTTTGATTCCGGGCCGCGTCCTTCGGTTCACGAGTGAAAATTTTCCGAGACTCCTGTGGGTCGTCGCTAGAGCTAAGGAGTTCGTGCTTTGAGCGACGCTTTCCGCGCTGCGGAAAGAGACCGAGCCATATGGGATAAAACCCGGTGCAATGAAGCCGACCCTGTCGACTTTTAAGCGACTTTTATGTGAGTGACTTATTTATATGTGTGGCGTGTTTATGTGTGTGACGTGTTTATGTTTGTGACGTGTTTATATGTGTGACATGTTTATGTTTGCCTGTTTATTTTTGTGATATGTTTATGTGAGTGACGTATTTAAATGTGTGGCGTGTTTATATGTGTGACTTGTTTATGTTTGTGACGGGTTTATATGTGGGACGTGTTTATATGTGTGACGTGTTTATATGTGTGGCGCGTGTATGTGTGTGACACTTGTTTATGTGTGAGACGTGGTTATGTTTGAGGCGTGGTTATGTGTTTATGTGTGTGACGTGTTTATGTGTTTGACGTTTTTATGTGTGTGGCGTTTTTATGTGTGTGACACTTGTTTATGTGTGAGACGTGGTTATGTGTGACACGTGGTTATGAGTTATGCGTTTATGTGTGTGACGTTTTTATGTGTGTGACTTGTTAATGCGTGTGACGTGTGAACTCATGACACCCGCAGTTGAAGGGATTTTAGGGCCTGTTTTCTTTTGAGGCCACAACATTCTGTCACAAAATTCTGTCTCAACTTTCTGCCACAACATTATGTCACAACATTCTGCCACAACATTATTTCACAACATTCTGCCACAACATTATGTCACAACATACTGTCACAACATTATGTCACAACATACTGTCACAACATTATGTCACAACATTCTGCCACAACATTATGTCACAACATTATGTCACAACATTATGTCACAACATTCTGTCACAACATTATGTCACAACATTATGTCACAACATTCTGCCATAACATTCTGTCACAACATTCTGCCACAACATTATGTCACAACATTCTGCCACAACATTATGTCACAACATACTGTCACAACATTATGTCACAACATTCTGCAACAACATTATGTCACAACATTCTGTCACAACATACTGTCACAAAATTCTTCTTTTTACACCACCCCTCCACTACACGCAGCTTTCCCACAAATTCATCGCTGTAGGGCAGTAAGTTTAGAATTGTTAAAAATAGAGATAGGTCAGTAAGTTTAGAATTGTTAAAAATAGAGATAGGTCAGTACGTTTAGAATTAAGAATAATATAGACAGGGCAGTAAGTTTAGAATTGTGAATAATAGAGGTAGGTCAGCAAGTTTAGAATTGTGAATAATAGAGATAGGTCAGTAAGTTTAGAATTGTTAAAAATAGAGATAGGTCAGTAAGTTTAGAATTGTTAAAAATAGAGATAGGTCAGTAAGTTTAGAATTGTTAAAAATAGAGATAGGTCAGTACGTTTAGAATTGTGAATAATATAGACAGGGCAGTAAGTTTAGAATTGTGAATAATAGAGGTAGGTCAGCAAGTTTAGAATTGTGAATAATAGAGATAGGTCAGTAAGTTTAGAATTGTGAATAATAGTGATAGGTCAGTACGTTTAGAATTGTAAATAACAGAGATAGGTCAGTAAGTTTAGAATTGTGAATAATAGGTGTAGGTCAACAAGTTTAGAATTGGGAAAAATAGAGATAGGTCAGTACGTTTAGAATTGTGAATAATAGGGGTAGGTCAGCAAGTTTAGAATTGTGAATAATAGGGGTAGGTCAGCAAGTTTAGAATTGTGAATAATAGGGGTAGGTCAGCAAGTTTAGAATTGTGAATAACAGAGATAGGTCAGCAAGTTTAGAATTGTGAATAATAGGGGTAGGTCAGCAAGTTTAGAATTGTGAATAATAGGGGTAGGTCAGCAAGTTTATAATTGTGAAAAATAGAGATAGGTCATTACGTTTAGAATTGTGAATAATAGGGGTAGGGCAGTAAGTTTAGAATTGTGAATAATAGGGGTAGGGCAGTAAGTTTAGAATTGTGAATAATAGGGGTAGGTCAGCAAGTTTAGAATTGTGAATAACAGAGATAGGTCAGCAAGTTTAGAATTTTGAATAACAGAGATAGGTCAGCAAGTTTAGAATTGTGAATAATAGGGGTAGGTCAGCAAGTTTAGAATTGTGAATAATAGGGATAGGTCAGCAAGTTTAGAATTGTGAATAACAGAGATAGGTCAGCAAGTTTAGAATTGTGAATAATAGGGGTAGGTCAGCAAGTTTAGAATTGTGAATAATAGGGATAGGTCAGCAAGTTTAGAATTGTGAAAAATAGAGATAGGTCAGTACGTTTAGAATTGTGAATAACAGGGGTAGGGCAGTAAATTTAGAATTGTGAATAATAGAGGTAGGGCAGTAAATTTAGAATTGTGAATAATAGAGGTAGGTCAGTAAGTTTATAATTGTGAATAATAGAGGTAGGGCTGTAAATTTATAATTGTGAATAATAGAGGTAGGGCTGTAAATTTATAATTGTGAATAATAGAGGTAGGGCTGTAAATTTATAATTGTGAATAATAGAGGTAGGGCTGTAAATTTATAATTGTGAATAATAGAGGTAGGGCTGTAAATTTATAATTGTGAATAATAGAGGTAGGGCAGTAAGTTTAGAATTGTGAATAATAGAGGTTGGGCAGTACATTTAGAATTGTGAATAATACAGATATGTGAGTAAATTTAGAATTGGGAATAATACAGGTAGGAGAGTAAATTTATAATTCGGAATAATAGAGGTAAGTGAGTAAATATAGAATTTGGAATAATAGAGATAGGTCAGAAAATGTACAACTTAGAATAATAGGGCTAGATGCTGTAAATTTAGATTTTTGACTAATATTGGCTGGTGTCGTAAATTTAGATTTGGCAATAATAGGGACAGATGCAGTCCAGTAGATACACAGCGGACCTCAGTCCAGCAGATATACGGGGGACCTCAGTCCAGCAGATATACATATGACCTCCGTCCAGCATATATACGGGGGACAGGAGAGGACCTCAGTCCAGCAGATAAACGTAGGACAGGAGAGTACCTCAGTCCAGCAGATACAGAGAGGACCCCAGTCCATCAGATACACAGCGGACCTCAGTCCAGCAGATATACGGGGGACCTCAGTCCAGCAGATATACAGGGGACAGGAGAGGCCCTCAGTCTGGCAGATATACGGGGGACCTCTGTATACAGGGGACCTCAGTCCAGCAGATATACGGGGGACCTCAGTCCAACAGATACACGGGGGACCGGATTGGATCGATAGAGACACATACAAGAACAGCATCCAAAAGCCAATCATCACAGAGGGCAGAGAATGTAGAGAGAGAGAGAGAGAGAGAGAGAGAGAGAGAGAGAGAGAGAGAGAGAGAGAGAGAGAGAGAGAGAGAGAGATTAATGGTTTGACAGAAAATGTAGAGAGAGAGAGAGAGAGAGAGAGAGAGAGAGAGAGAGAGAGAGAGAGAGAGAGAGAGAGATTATGGTTTGACAGAGAATGTTGAGACGGGTGTAATGGTTTGACAGAAAATGTTGACAGAGAGGGAGGTGCAATGGTTTGACAGTGAATGTAGATACAGATGTAATGGTTTGACAGAGATTCTGGGGTGGAAGGTAATAGTTTGACAGAGAATGTGGGCAGAGATGTAATGGTTTGATATAGAATGCTCGCTCTCCCCTCACGGCCTCAATGTCCAACACAGTTTCATTTAACTTCCAAACCCGACCCCCTCCCATCCCCTAGTTGTATAGTCCACTAAAAAGGTAGTTGCATGTCTTTTGCAAGACGTCGCAGTCAACCCCGGCATTATGTTTGCTGTTTGGGATTTCTTGGCAGGTTTACGTTTGGTGGTTTGTAATTGTTTTCTGAGCGACCGACACTCATGCCATTCTGTGAGAACCAAAGCAATGGCGGTCGCATCCAGGTCGCCAGCAGCTGTGTTTCGAGCGCGGAACGAGACATTGCGAACTACGTCCGTGACATCTTCGCCAATCCCAACTTTTACCTTCCGCTCACATGGTCGACTCTCCACCCCCACCCCTTCCCGCCTGTCCTCCCACCGAGTGGCTTAGCCAATACCTGAGCTTCTGACGGTATTGACCTTTGACCCGTTGACCATACAAGCGGTTCATCCAATCCACTGACAGTCGTCTAACGCGTCAGTCGCTCCAAGCTAGGATACAGATTCAGATAAGTACCCTTAATATTGTCATGTGGTGTGTTTCATGTAGTTGTGTGTCGATTTGTGTTCTGTGCTGACGAAGTGCTGACGAGACTATGAGGGAACGAACAGGACGTCTCTATACCCAGTGCGTTGCTGTCCCACCAGTGTCTACGGAACATGTTGCATCTGTGCGCTTACCCGATATGTTATGATGTCTATTCTTCGATCAATCAGTAAGACACTAGATCAGTCAATCAATCAAACAGTAAGTCAATCGATCAGACTATCAATCAATCGATCAAACAACTAGAGTACTCACCGATGACATGACGAGTTCACGATGAATGCTGACAGCTAGAGGTCCTAGGCTAGTTTGGCCACTCGGATCTCCGGCCAACTGGACTCTGTCCAAGCAGATCTCTAACCAGGTAGCCTTCTGTTATTGTTTATTATATCAGCAGCCAGGTAGATACCAGATCAGGCACATGAGATAATTATTAAACATGGTAGCTCTCCGAGCAGGCAGGCTAGGATATGTCTGATGTGGTATCTCTCCCTGCCAGTGACACTAAGAAATGTCCGATGTGGTATCTCTCCCTGCGGGTGACACTAAGAAATGTCCGATGTGGTAGCTCTCCCTGCCAGTGACACCAAGAAATGTCCGATGTGGTATCTCTCCCTGCCGGTGACACTAAGAAATGTCCGATGTGGTAGCTCTCCCTGCCAGTGACACCAAGAAATGTCCGATGTGGTAGCTCTCCCTGCCAGTGACACCAAGAAATGTCCGATGTGGTAGCTCTCCCTGCCAGTGACACTAAGAAATGTCCGATGTGGTATCTCTCCCTGCCAGTGACATTAAGAAATGTCCGAGTGGTAGCTTTCCCTGCCGGTGACACTAAAAAATGTCCGAGGTGGTAGCTTTTCAAGCAGGAAGTCTGGGATATATCCGATCAGCCAACTCTCCAACTAAACAAACCTCAGCTTTGGTAACCCAACTAATGTCCGACCAGGTAGCGTTATGTCCAGCTAGATGACAGGCCAATCAACTTGTTATCCATGTGAATAGCCGACCTTGTATCGTTCTTCTCGGGTAGATCTCCGACCAGGTAGCTTTACGTCAAAGGCAAGTGTCCGATTAGGTACACCTGGTATCTCCCCTGAACTGGACGACCCCACACAGAGAGATAACTGACTCAGGTCTGTACAACAAGTTCGTGATACCGAGCTGTCTGACACCTCTGCCGAGTCACCCCAATCATCAACCGTCCACAGTTGATGGGTTCACAGGCTGAGACACGCTCAAGCTGACTTGTCCACGTGGCTGCACTTGTCGTGGCAGTGGATGTTTCCACCAAATACCGCTCTAGAAGACATCACAAGCAAACAAGGTTGCCATGACAGAAATCGCGTGGGTGTAACCAAGACAAGCACCCAGGACTGGATATCGTGCGGCTGCAGCAGTTCGCAGAACTGACATGAAACTCTGAAATACAAGAACGCACATGAAAACTCTCGGGAAGGCAGCGCGGACAAGCTTTCAGCAGCTAATGCAGCCTTTATTGCCATGTTCTCTAGACTGAAATGAAATGATTGAAACCGCCATGTTATGTGCACAGTCCCGCGGGACCCACACAATGTTGGCCGCGACTTGCACGCAACGAATTGTGTATTTATGTGTAATTGTGGCGCCGTCACTGACTTATATTTGTGGACTTCATAAATAGACATGAATGCACGTACTATGATGTATCAACTAACAAACCGTACAACAGGACGGCAAACATGCAAACTTTGTTTATTGTTTGTGATCTTTCGCCATATCTTTCAGTATTTTCCTGGCTTTTGACTTTTCTACAATCCTGCAGTCGACAACGTAGGATGCGTATTGTGTGTGTGTGGGTGTGCGTGTGTGTATGTGTGTGTGTGTGTGTGTGTGTCTGTGTGTGACTGCTAAACTTTCAGTGTAAATTTGCTTAGTGAGAAGCAAATGACACGGGTCGCGCTCCATAGAGTTTCGAGTGCCGGCCTCACAGATCTGGTCAAACTTCATAGAGTTTAGAGTCCCTGTGTCTCAACTCTGGTCATCCCCATAGAGTTTAGAGTGCCGGTGACTCAGCTCTAATTATATCTATAGAGTTTAGAGTGCGGGTGTATCAGATCTTGTCATCCCCATAGAGTTTACAGTGCCGGTGTATCAGATCTGGTCATCCCCATAGAGTTTAGAGTGCCGGTGTCTCAGTACTGAAGATGCAGGTTGGAACGATCAAGTCAAAAACTAGTTTCTAACCTGGAAACTGGCCACGAACAGCCTCGCGTCGTGTTCACCACACGAACTACCTGACACTATACCACTGACAATATACCACTGACACTATACCACTGATACTATACCACTGAAATATAAGCTGACATTATACCGCTGACATTATACCACTGACAATATACCCTGACACTATACCACTGACACTATACCACTTACACTATACCACTGACATTATACTACTGAAACTATACCACTGACACTATACCACTTACACTATACTACTGACATTATACTACTGACACTATACCACTGACACTATACCACCGACACTATATTACTGACATACTACTGACATTATACTACTGACACTATACCACTGACACTATACCACTGACACTATAATACTGACACTATACCACTTACACTATCCCACTGACATTATACTACTGACACTATTCCACTGACATTATACTAATGACACTATGCCACTGACATTATACTATTGACACTTTACTACTGACACTATACGACTAAAACTATAATACTGCCACAATACCACTGACACTATACCACTGACACTATAATACTGCCACAATACCATTGACACTCTACCACTGACTCTATACCACTGACTCTATGCCATTGACACTATACCATTGACACTATACCACTGACACTATACTACTGACACTATACCACTGACACTCTACCACTGACACTATACCATTGACACTATACCATTGACTCTATACCACTGACACTATACCATTGACACTATACCACTGACACTCTATCACCGACACTCTACCACTGACTCTATGCCACTGACACTCTGCCACTGACTCTATACCACTGACACTATACCAATGACACTATCCCAATGACACTATACCACTGACACTATACCACTGACACTATACCACTGACACTCTACCACTGACTCTATAACACTGACTCTATACCACTGACACTCTACCAAAGACACTATACCACTGACATTATACGATTGACACTATACCACTGACACAATACCACTGACACTCTACCACTGACTCTATACAACTGACTCTATACCACAGACTCTATACCACTGACTCTATACCACTGACACTCTACCACTGACACTCTACCACTGACATTATACCATTGACTCTATATCACTGACACTATACCATTGACACTATAACACTGACACTCTATCACCGACACTCTACCACTGACTATGCCACTGACACTCTGCCACTGACTCTATACCACTGACACTATACCAATGACACTATCCCAATGACACTATACCACTGACACTATACCACTGAATTTATACCACTGACACTCTACCACTGACTCTATACCACTGACTCTATACCACTGACACTCTACCAAAGACACTATACCACTGACATTATACGATTGACACTATACCACTGACACTATACCACTGACACTCTACAACTGACTCTATACCACAGACTTTATACCACTGACTCTATACCACTGACACTCTACCACTGACACTATACCGCTGACACTATACCACTGAAAATATACCACTGACACTATAACACTGACACCACTGACACTATACCACTGACACTATACCATTGACTCTATACCACTTACACCACTGACACTCTACCACTGACACTATAGCACTGACACTATACCATTGACACTATAACACTGACACTATACCACTGACGCTATACCACTGACACTCTACCACTGACACTATACCACTGACACTATACCGCTGACACTATACCACTGACACTATACCACTGACGCTATACCACTGACGCTATACCACTGACACCACTGACACCATACCACTGACACTATACCACTGACACTCTACCACTGCCACCACTGACACTATACCACTGACACTATACCACAGACACTATAACACTGACACTAAACCAGTGAAACTATACAACTGACACTCTACCACTGACACTATAACACTGACACTATACCACTGACACTCTACCACTGACACTATACCACTGACGCTATACCACTGACACCACTGACACCATACCACTGACACTATACCACTGACACTCTACCACTGCCACCACTGACACTATACCACTGACACTATACCACTGACACTCTACCACTGCCACCACTGACACTATACCACTGACACTATACCACAGACACTATAACACTGACACTAAACCAGTGAAACTATACAACTGACACTCTACCACTGACACTATAACACTGACACAATACCACTGACACTCTACCACTGACACTATACCACTGACACCACAGACACTATACCACTGACACTATACCACAGACACTATAACACTGACACTAAACCAGTGAAACTATACAACTGACACTCTACCACTGACACTATAACACTGACACTATACCACTGACACTATAACACTGACACTATACCACTGACGCTGTACCACTGACACCGCTGACACTATACCACTGACACTATACTACTGACACTATACCACTGACACTCTACCACTGACACCACTGACACTATACCACTAACACTATACCACTTACACCCTACCACTGACACTATACCACTGACAACACTGACACTATACCACTGACACTATACCATTGACACTCCACTAATGACACTATACCATTGACTCTATACCACTGACACTATACCACTGACACCACTGACACTCTACCACTCACACTATACCACTGACACTCTACCACTGACAACATTGAATTTATATCACTGACACTCTACCACTGACACTCTGCCACTGACACCACTGACACTATACCACTGACACTATTCCACTGACACCAATGACACTATATCACTGACACTCTACCACTGACACTGTACCAAAGATACTATACCACTGACAATATACCACTGACACTCTACTACTGACACTATGCCACTGAGACTATACCACTGACACCACTGACACTATACCACTGACACTATACTACTGACACTATACCACAGACACTCTACCACTGACACTATGCCACAGACACTCTATCACTGACACTATACCACTGACACTATACCACTGACACTATACCACTGACATTCTACCACTGACAGTATACCACTGACACTCTACCACTGACACTATACCACTGACACTATACCACTGACACTATACCACTGACACTATACCACTGACACTATACCACTGACACTATATCACTGACACTATACCACTGGCACTATACCACTGACACTGTACCACTGACCCTATACCACTGACACTATACCACTGACACTATACCACTGACACTATACCACTGATACTATACCACTGACACTCTACCACTGACACTATACCACTGACGCTATGCCACTGACGCTATACCACTGACGCTATACCACTGACACTATACCACAGACACTATACCACTGACACTATACCACTGACACTATACCACTGACGCTATACCACTGACGCTATACCACTGACGCTATACCACTGACACCATACCACTGACACTATACCACTGACACTCTACCACTGCCACCACTGACACTATACCACTAACACAATACCACTGACACTCTACCACTGACACTATACCACTGACACCACTGACACTATACCACTGATACTATACCACTGACACTATACAACTGACACTATACCACTGACACTATACCACTGACGCTATACCACTGACGCTATAACACTGACACCACTAACACTATACCACTGACACTATACCACTGACGCTATACCACTGACGCTATACCACTGACACTATACCACTGACACTCTACCACTGCCACCACTGACACTATACCACTAACACAATACCACTGACACTCTACCACTGACACTATACCACTGACACCACAGACACTATACCACTGACACTATACCACAGACACTATAACACTGACACTAAACCAGTGACACTATACAACTGACACTCTACCACTGACACTATAACACTGACACTATACCACTGACACTATAACACTGACACTATACCACTGACGCTATACCACTGACACCACTGACACTATACCACTGACACTATACCACTGACACTATACTACTGACACTATACCACTGACACTCTACCACTGACACTATACCACTTACACCATACCACTGACACTATACCACAGACAACACTGACACTATACCACTGACACTATACCACTGACACTATACCACTGACACTATACCACTGACACTATACCACTGACACTATACCACTGACACCACTGACACTATACAACTGACACTCTACCACTGACACTATAACACTGACACTATACCACTGACACTATACCACTAACACTCTACCACTGACACTATAACACTGACACTATACCATTGACACTATACCACTGACACCACTGACTCTATACCACTGACACTATACCACTGACACTATACCACTGACACTATACCATTGACACTATACCATTGACACTCCACTATTGACACTATACCATTGACTCTATACCACTGACACTATACCACTGACACCACTGACACTCTACCACTCACACTATACCACTGACACCAATGACACTATACCACTGACACTCTTCCACTGACACCAATGACACTATACCACTGACACTCTACCACTGACACTGTACCAAAGATACTACACCACTGACAATATACCACTGACACTATACCACTGACACTATACCACTGACACTCTACTACTGACACTATGCCACTGAGACTATACCACTGACACCACTGACACTATACCACTGACACTATACCACTGACACTATACAACTGACACCACTGACACTATACCACTGACACTATACCACAGACACTCTACCACTGACACTATACCACTGACACTATACCACTGACACTATACCACTGACACTATACCACTGACCCTATACCACTGACACTATACCACAGACACTCTACCACTGACACTCTATCACTAACACTATACCACTGACACTATAAAGCTGACACTATACCACAGACACTATACCACTGACACTATACCACTGACACTCTACCACTGACACTATACCACTAACACTCTACCACTGACACTATACCACTGACACTATACCACTGACACTATACCACTGACACTATACCACTGACACTATACCACTGACACTATACCACTGACACTATACCACTGACACTATACCACTGACACTCTACCACTGACACTCTACCACTGACACTATACCACTGACACTATACCACTGACACTCTACCACTGACACTATACCACTGACACTTTACCGCTGACACTATACCACAGACACTATACCACTGACCCTATACCACAGACACTATACCACAGACACTATACCACTGACACTCTACCACTGACACTATAACACTGACACTCTACCACTGACACTATACCACTGACACTACTACTGACACTATACCACTGACACTATACCACTGACACTATACCACTGACACTATACCACTGACACTCTACAACTGACACTATACCACTGACACTATACCACTGATACTATACCACAGACACTATACCACTGACACTATACCACTGACACTCTACCACTTCAATCAAGAGCATTTCTGCTGCAGTTTTCAATGCCTATACCTCCGCTTTGAAGTTACTTGAAAATTTTCCAGTTGCCACTGACTGTGTTGGGTTTTTTTTCACTCCATTTTTTTTAATTTAGGAGAATTCCTCCTCCTCCATTTTCTATTGAATTTTTGGCTGATCCATCTGTATATGCATGGGTCCAATTGCTGCTTGGGTAATGTTCTTTTATGTAGTTTAGGGTTATTTTTCTTTTTTCGGTTTCATTCTGAGTGTTTTTTTTTCTCAATACCAGGAATGTTTCCTATCATCTCAGTCAGTTGCTGCTGTCTCCAAGCTGGGAACTTGTGTGCATTGTAAATGGGCTTGACTGTTGATATGGGATCTGCCCTAATCTTTCGTTTTGCAGTTTCTACAAAGTTGCTACGCTTCAGTCTTCCCTTTCAAACTCCATTAAACCCTGTATACATAGGGTGGTCGGTCAATCTTCTACATTTTGCTGCATGTTGCTGGGCTCTGCTATCTTTTCTATCCTGCATTGGGTGTAAACAAGTGATCTTTTCTAGTTCATTAATAGGCGTTGTCTTCAGGCTTCCAGTTATGATTCGCATTCCTTAATTTTGGACTCTACTTATTTTGTTAAAGTTTGACTTAGCTACTGTTGCCCAAGCTGCGATGCCATATTCCAGTACTGGCCTCACCCGTCCAGTATATAACTTCTTGAGAACTTTCTCATCTGCTCCCCATGTTGTACCAGCAAGCTTGTTCATGATTACCATTCTTTGCCTTGCTCTTGTTCGATTTTTCTCAACCTGTGTCTTATATGTCAGGCGACGATCAAAGGTTACTCCCAGATAGATTGGATTTTCTTCATGGTGCAATATTTCTCCATTCAATACCAGCTTAGGTTGCTGAGTTTTATTTGAGAGGGAGAACACTGTGCATGTTGTTTTCTCCTCACTTAACCTCACTAGCCATGATTTTGACCAGTCCTCTAGCGCTAATAAGGCTTGCTGTATTCTGCTGTTAGCTGTACTAATATATTCTTCAGATGTCCATATGGCTAGGTCATCTGCAAAGGAGGATGTGTGTACTCTGGCTAGAAAATTTTCTGTGATGTCATTTATATATGCTAGGAATAATGTTGGTGAAAGAACTCCTCCTTGGGGGACACCTTGCTCCAACAGCATCATTTTGCTGGTTTGTCCTTGTACTTTTGTCCTGGCAGTTCTGTTCTCAAGGTAGTGGCTGATCCATTTATACATTTTTCCACAAACATGCATTTTTTGCAGTTTTACTTTCAGTCCTTCCTTCCATACTTTATCAAATGCTTTTTCTAAATCTATCCAGACCGCAAGTGTGTGCTTTTTCTCTTAGAAGGCATCCTCTATTTCCTGAGCTATATAGATTATTTGATCTTCAGTGGATCTGTACTTTCTTAATCCTGCTTGGTGTGGTGTTAAGAGTTGGTTTTCTTCCAGATGCCATGTTAACCTGCCATTGATAATGCGTTCCATTAATTTTCCTACACAGCTAAGTTGATTGATAGGTCGATATCCATTTGGTTCTTCCAGGTCTTTTCCTTTCTTTGGGACTGGTATTAGTATAGCTTTTTTCCATGGCTGTGGGACTATTCCTCTCTTGCAGCTGTAATTTAGGACTGCTAGTAGTTTCTTTTTTGCCTTAGTGCCTAGTCCTATTAGCATTTCATTTGCGATTCCATCCTTTCCTGGTGATTTCTTCTTTTTTAGGGTATTCATTGCCTGTTCCATTTCTTCCATTGTTAGATTTGCCATCATATATTCTGCTGCTGCCTCTGTATTTCTATGATGTATCTGTTTGTCTTTGATTGCTTTCTTCTGTTCGATTGTAATATCAATGTGGTTTGCACTGGCATAGTGTTCCATTAGTGCATGTGCAGCCTTTTTTCCTGCCAGCAAGGCATTTCCTTGTTTAATTGTTATCTGTTTGTTTCTAGGTCCTTCATTGTTCATGGTTTTCACTAGTTTCCATAGTTTGTTTCCATCCCTGTCAAAATTCAGGTTTTCTGTTTTTTCCCTCCAACAATCTCTTACTGTTTGATTTACTGTTCTTTTATATTTTGCTGAGATGACTTTGAGAGAGATGTTCGCTTCAGTTGTTTGTTCTCTCTCTCTCTCTCTCTCTCTCTCTCTCTCTCTCTCTCTCTCTCTCTCTCTCTCTCTCTCTCTCTCTCTCTGCTGTCTTCCTGGTATCTTCAACTTTGTCCTCCAAAATTTGTAGTTCTTCAGTCCAGTATGGTTTGTAATTGTTTCTCGCTCCTCTTGGAATAGATTCCCCGGGGAAGGTTAACCCGGTCAACAAATGCCCGCAGAAGTCGGATGTGTCGGCCTAGCGGCGCAAGAACGCAGCTCTGCTGTAAATAGGCACAACGCAGTCACATCCGGAAAAAAAATCCGGATGAACGCAGAAGAAGAAGAAGCAGATTCAGTGGCCGCCTGTATTATTGCTCTGTTTAGACTTTCCACCATTTGCTTCATGTTGCCATATCGTGTATTTATGTTTTCACAATATTTGTCTGTTAGTATGGCAAATCTGTCCCAATCTGCTAGTTTGTAATTCCAACGAGGCAAAGGCTTTTGCTCCTGTGGAACATACTCAATATTCATTACAAGCTTGATTGGTCTGTGGTCACTACCTGCTAATTGGTCAAGCACATGGCGATCAAATGAACTAATTAAAGCAGCAAGGGAAGTAGGAACAGCTTGGCTACATAGACTATTCAACCATGTTTGGGTAGAACAACAGACACCACGAGACTGGGGAAACGCCATAATTATCCCAATTTGGAAAAACAAAGGCAGCAAAAGAGATTGCACACAATACAGAGGCATTTCACTGTTGAGTCATACTGGGAAAATATTTTGCAAAATTCTTGAAAAAAGATTACGAACTACTTTAGAACCCCAGCTAAGCGAAACGCAGCTTGGATTTAGGAAAAACAAAGGATGCACAGACGCCATTTTTGCTCTTAGACAACTTATAGAAAAATCAATTGAATTCAATGAAACACTCTACTTAGCCTTTGTTGACCAAGAAAAGGCATTTGATAGGGTAGATAGAAACAAGCTGTGGGAAATCCTTAAACAATATGGAGTGAGTACACATCTAACAAACCTATGTAGAAGTTTATACGACAACAGTGAATGCATAGTGAGAGCAACTGGAGGACACTCAGAACCCTTCACCATAAGATCTGGAGTACGACAAGGTTGTGTCCTGTCCCCTCTCTTGTTCATAACATATATAGACAACATATGTAAAGAAACCAGCCAAGCAGAGACAGCAAGAATACCGCATGACGAGAACACAGAAGAAGAACCATCTGCAAATCTAACCATTAGAGAACTCCTGTTTGCGGACGACCAAGCACTAATAGCAAAATCAGAAGCTGAATTACAAGACCACATGAATAGTCTAAACGAAATGTGTAGGGAACATAACATGAAAATTAGCACAAGCAAAACAGAGGTAATGACTATAACTAAAGAAGAACAAACAGCAACAATTCACCTAAACGAACATCCCTTGAAACAAGTAAAGAGCTTCAAGTACCTAGGAAGTATAATATCATCAAATGGCAGATCAGAAGACGAGATCGAAAATAGGTGCAATAAGGCAAATCAACTCATTGGACAAATGGCACCAATACTAAAGAACAAACATGTATCAATAACTACTAAGAAAGCACTTTACAACACAATCTTCCTACCAACTCTGTGCTACCAATGCCAAACCTGGACAATGACAGAAAAAGAGAAAAGAAAAATCACAACAACAGAAATGAGGTTCCTGAGAAGAATACTCAACGTATCAAGAAGAGATAAGATCAGAAATGAAGAAATCAGGACTAAAGTGGGGGTTAAAGCTGCTCTAGATTTTATTAGAAAGCAGCAAGTCAAATGGTTTGGCCATGCAAGTAGGCTACCAGTCAACAGCATGCCACAACAGGCAATGACGTACAGACCAGATGGAAACAGAGGAAGAGGCCGACCACGTAAACGCTGGACGGAGGGAATAACAGAATCCATGGGAATGTCGATATACGAAGCCCATAACCGGGCACTCTCACGAAGTTTATACTTCACCTCGACACCGCAAGGTACAAGAGGAACATGATGAGAGAGAGAGAGAGAGAGAGAGACATGGCGATCGATTTTGTGGAGGATGTCTCCTGTGCAGAAAGCTAAGTCTGGAGAAGTGGTAAACCATCTTCTTGGATAGAAGCTCGGTGTGTCGTCCGCTTTGTTGAGTAGATGGAGATTCGAGTCTATTTCCCAGTCCTCCACTTCATCTCCTCTTTTGTCAGTATCTGGGTATCCCCATCTTTCTGAACGGCTATTAAAGTCTCCGACAATAATGCAGTTTGTGTCACTTATTTTCATGTTTGAGAGTGTAAGGTCCTTATCTGCTGGGCTATACAGATTGTAAATTCTTATTTTCACGTTCTTTATCATTATATCAACACCTATAATTTCCGTTTGGCTGTCAGAGATCACAGATACTTCACTGCAAGATATTGTATTTCGTGTTAGTATTAAAACTCCTCCTTTGTGTCCTTCGCGGTCGAAACGTGTGGCCTGATATCCTCTGACTGAGAATTTGCGATTGGCGTTGAGTTGTGTCTCTTGAATGCTTACCACATCGATTATATCTTTATGAAGACGCTTTGTTAGGGAGACTTTCTTGTTATAAACTCCTTCGGCATTCAACTGTAGTATGTTGAGTGTTCGGGGTGTTTGGTCAATTCTTAATCTATTCCTCTGTGCCTTGACTCCACAGCACAGGGGAAGGTGACCACCAGTCGTCATGGGTGGACCCCCTCGAGGCAGGGGGCCCGGCACTATCACCGCCCGATGGGACTTCACGGGATTAGCACCATAACGATTAATTTTGATTTGTGGCATCATGAATTAAGTTACGTTGCACTGCTTTGTCAAGCCTGTGGCTCAGTACAACCGATTTCGACAAGCATTTATTCGGGGTGCTTTCCCTAGCCTTTGACTTTTTCCAGTCTACCTACAAGGCAGCAGGTTTGTGTGTCTCTTGGTCTGGTCCCTCTCCCTTGACCTGTCCGACATGGGTAACCCTACCAGTATCTGTGCTACCGTCGGCATAGCTCTTGGGGTCATTGGAACTCGCAAGCCCCTCTACCTTGTCACGGTGGATACACGGCAGTGGGGCCATTGATACTATACCACTGACACCATACCACTGACACTACACTACTGACACTACACCACTGACACTATACCACTGACACTATACCACTGACACTATACCACTGACACTATACCACTGACACTATCCCACTGACACTATCCCACTGACACTATACCACTGACACTATACCATTGACACTATACCACTGACACTATACCACTGACACAATACTACTGACACTATACCACTGACACTATACCACTGACACTATACCACTGACACTATACCACTGACACTATACTACTGACACTATACTACTGACACTATACTACTGACACTATACTACTGACACTATACTACTGACACTATACCACTGACACTATACTACTGACACTATACTACTGACACTATACTACTGACACTATACCACTGACACTATACCACTGACACTATACTACTGACACTATACTACTGACACTATACCACTGACACTATACTACTGACACTATACTACTGACACTATACTACTGACACTATACTACTGACACTATACCACTGACACTATACTACTGACACTATACTACTGACACTATACTACTGACACTATACCACTGACACTATACTACTGACACTATACCACTGACACTATACTACTGACACTATACTACTGATACTATACTACTGACACTATACTACTGACACTATACTACTGACACAATACTACTGACACTATACTACTGACACTACAGCGCCCACGCCAGTAACAGTCACCGTGATGGTGTCCCAGGCGTGATGGTGTCGCAGACGTGATGGTGTCCCAGACGTCATGGTGTCCCAGACGTGATGGTGTCCCAGACGTGATGGTGTCCCAGACGTGATGGTGTCCCAGGCGTGTAGTACCGCAGAAGTCGCAATGGGTTCGTCTGAAGGCGAGTGACGCTGATCGTAGGGAACTCTGGCCCACTCGCAGAGATCAGTACATTGCGAACTACGCTCGAAATCTAAGCGAGCGAACGACAAACTTTAATGTCCTTAATATCTGGTCGCTGTACAAAGTCTGTGCAGATTAATGGCATCATTACATTTGTCCATGTCTGCCATGTCTTTATATGAAGTTTGTGCAGACTATAGTAATATCTGGCCCAGTATAAAGTCTGTGCATACTATAGTGATATCTGGTCGCTGTACGAAGTCTGCACAAACTAATTACATCATTACATTTACCCATGTCTGCCTTGTCTTTATACGTAGTCTACAAACTATAGTAATATCTAGTCGCTGTATGCAGTCTGTACAGACTACAGTGATCGCTGTACGAAGTCTGAACAGACTAATGATATCATTACATTTGCCTATGTCTGTCTAGTCTTCATGTGAAGTCTATACAGACTAATAAGATTGCTACATTTGTCCATGTCTGTCGTGTCTTTAAAAGATGTCTGTACAGACTAATAAGATTGCTACATTTGCCCATGTATGTCTAGTCTTTAAATGAAGTATGTACAGACTACTGTGACACAATTACACTTGCCCATGTCTGTCTAGTCTATAGAAAGTATGTACAGACTAATAAGAATACTATATTTGTCCATGTCTGTCTTGTCCTTATAAGAAGTCTGTACAGACTATAGCAATATCATTACACTTGGCCATGTCTGTCTAATCTTAATAGAAAGTCTGTACATACTATAGTGACATCATTACACTTGTCGATGTCTGTCTAATCTTTATATGATGTCTGTCCAGATAGGAATGAAATCAAACATGCCAGTAATATCGAATCACTGTGTGAAGTCTGTACATCATACATGTTTGTCCGTGTGAATTCTGTGCAGACAAGAACAGATATTTTTGTTACATCCTTACTTCTTTCTGTCGTAGAGCGAACAAATTCACCACACGCATCAAACTGTCGTGGGTAGACCCATCAGAGGTTTACCTCTGCGTCGAATCCTGGCTCTCACGCGCCACAGAATGGCACTCACCGCTGCACGCGCCTCGCATCACAGGATGCCAGATTGCGCATGCGTCGACAGTTCTGACAGGTCCTCGCTTAATGAGCAATCCTGCACTTGATTGGCTAAATTTCCTTTCACCTTTTTTGTGTGGCAGATTTCTCCGGCCCCTAGCGCGACTCACGGAGGCTCGGGCGCTTGTCATATAGATGTCAGGTGATGGAGTGGTAGATGTCAGGTGATGGAGTGGTAGATGTCAGGTGATGGAGTGGTAGATGTCAGGTGATGGAGTGGTAGATGTCAGGTGATGGAGTGGTAGATGTCCGGTGATAGAGTTGTAGATGTCAGGTTATAGAGTGGTAGATGTCCGGTGATGGAGTGGTAGATGTCTGGTGATGGAGTGGTAGATGTCAGGTTATAGAGTGGTAGATGTCAGGTGACGGAGTGGTAGATGTCAGGTGATGGAGTGGTAGATGTCTGGTCATGGAGTGGTAGATGTCAGGTGATGGAGTGGTAGATGTCAGGTTATAGAGTGGTAGATGCCCGGTGATGGAGTGGTAGATGTCTGGTGATGGAGTGGTAGATGTCAGGTTATAGAGTGGTAGATGTCAGGTGACGGAGTGGTAGATGTCAGGTGATAGAGTGGTAGATGTCAAGTTATAGAGTGGTAGATGTCAGGTGATGGAGTGGTAGATGTCAGGTTATAGGGTGGTAGATGTCATGTGATGGAGTGGTAGATGTCAGGTTATAGAGTGGTAGATGTCGGGTGATGGAGTGGTAGATGTCAGGTGATGGAGTGGTAGATGTCAGGTTATAGAGTGGTAGATGTCGGGTGATGGAGTGGTAGATGTCAGGTGATGGAGTGGTAGATGTCAGGTGATGGAGTGGTAGATGTCAGGTGATGAAGTGGTAGATGTCAGGTTATAGAGTGGTAGATGTCAGATGATGGAGTGGTAGATGTCAGGTTATAGAGTGGTAGATGTCGGGTGATGGAGTGGTAGATGTCAGGTGATGGAGTGGTAGATGTCAGGTGATGGAGTGGTAGATGTCAGGTTATAGAGTGGTAGATGTCAGGTGATGGAGTGGTAGATGTCAGGTGATGGAGTGGTAGATGTCCGGTGATGGAGTGGTAGATGTCAGGTCATAGAGTGGTAGATGTCAGGTGATGGAGTGGTAGATGTCAGGTGATGAAGTGGTAGATGTCAGGTTATAGAGTGGTAGATGTCAGATGATGGAGTGGTAGATGTCAGGTTATAGAGTGGTAGATGTCGAGTGATGGAGTGGTAGATGTCAGGTGATGGAGTGGTAGATGTCAGGTGATGTAGTGGTAGATGTCAGGTTATAGAGTGGTAGATGTCAGGTGATGGAGTGGTAGATGTCAGGTGATGGAGTGGTAGATGTCAGGTTATAGAGTGGTAGATGTCAGGTGATGGAGTGGTAGATGTCAGGTGAAGGAGTGGTAGATGTCAGGTTATAGAGTCGTAGATGTCAGGTTATAGAATCGTAGATGTCAGGTTATAGAGAGGTAGATGTCAGGTTATAGAGTGGTAGATGTCAGGTGATGGAGTGGTAGATGTCCGGTGATGGAGTGGTAGATGTCAGGTCATAGAGTGGTAGATGTCAGGTGATGGAGTGGTAGATGTCAGGTGATGAAGTGGTAGATGTCAGGTTATAGAGTGGTAGATGTCAGATGATGGAGTGGTAGATGTCAGGTTATAGAGTGGTAGATGTCGGGTGATGGAGTGGTAGATGTCAGGTGATGGAGTGGTAGATGTCAGGTTATAGAGTGGTAGATGTCTGGTTATAGAGTGGTAGATGTCAGGTTATAGAGTGGTAGATGTCAGGTGATGGAGTGGTAGATGTCAGGTTATAGAGTGGTAGATGTCAGGTTACAGAGTGGTAGATGTCAGGTGATGGAGTGGTACATGTCAGGTGATGGAGTGGTAGATGTTAGGTTATAGAGTGGTAGATGTCCGGTGATGGAGTGGTAGATGTCAGGTTATAGAGTGGTATATGTCCGGTAATGGAGTGGTAGATGTCAGGTAATGGAGTGGTAGATGTCCGGTGATGGAGTGGTAGATGTCAGGTGATGGAGTGGTAGATGGTAGGTGATGGAGTGGTAGATGTCACGTGATGGAGTGGTAGATGTCTGGTGATGGAGTGGTAGATGTCCGGTGATGGAGTGGTAGATGTCAGGTTATAGAGTTGTAGATGTCAGGTGATGGAGTGGTAGATGTCAGGTGATGGAGTGGTAGATGTCAGGTTATAGAGTGGTAGATGTCCGGTGATGGAGTGGTAGATGTCAGGTGATGGAGTGGTAGATGTCAGGTGATGGAGTGGTAGATGTCCGGTGACGCTGTTGGGTTGGTGGAAGAGGTGGGTCGTTGGTTGGATAGTTGGGTCGGTGGGAGAGATGGGTTGTTGGGAGAGATGGTTCGGTGTGAGATGCGGGTCGTTGGGACAGGTGGGTCTGTGGGAGAGGTAGGTCAGCGGGAAGAAGTGCGAGATTGGGACTATGGAAGAGGTGGGTCGGTTGGACAGGTGGGTCGGTGGATGATATGGGTCGGTGGGAGATGTGGTTTGGTGGGAGAAATGGGTCGGTTTGAGAGTGGGTCGGCGGGTGAGGTGGGTCGGTGTGAGAGTTGGGTCGGTGAAACAGGTGAGTCTGTGGGAGAGGCATGTCGGTGCTAATGATACATGATTCTCTATGAGGAGTGAAAACGTGAGTGATAATGGTGGCGTGACCTTGAAAGAGACTTAAAGACGTGTGTGATACTGGAGGCGAGACCCTGGAAGAGACGTAAAGACGTGTGTCATACTGGAGGCGTGACTCTGGGGGAGACGTAAAGACGTGTGTGATACTGGAGTTATGCCTAACCAGTGTATGATACTGGAGACGTGACTCTGGAGGAGACGTAAAGACGTGTGTGATTCTGGAGTTTTGATTCTGGGGGAGACGTAAAGACGGGTGTGATACTGGAGTTATGATTCTGGAAGAGACGTAAAGACGTGTATGATACTGGAGACGTGACTCTGGAGGAGACTTAAAGACGTGTGTGATACTGGAGTTATGATTCTGGAAGAGACGTAAAGACGTGTGTGATACTGGCGGCGTGATTCTGGAGGAGACGTAAAGATGTGTGTGATACTGGAGGCGAGACCCTGGAAGAGACGTAAAGACGTTTTTGATACTGGAGTTAAGATTCTGGAAGAGACGTAACGACGTGTGTGATACTGGCGGCGTGATTCTGGAGGAGACGTAAAGATGTGTGTGATACTGGAGGCGAGACCCTGGAAGAGACGTAAAGACGTTTTTGATACTGGAGTTAAGATTCTGGAAGAGACGTAACGACGTGTGTGATACTGGAGACGTGACTCTGGATGAGACGTAAATACGTGTGTGATACTGGAGTTATGATTCTGGAAGAGACGTAAAGACGTGTGTGATACTGGAGGCGTGACTCTGTAGGAGACGTAAAGATGTGTGTGATACTGGAGTTAAGATTCTGGAAGAGACGTAAAGACGTGTGTGATACTGCAGGCGTGACTCCGAAAGAGACGTATCGACGTGTGTGATACTGCAGGCGTGCATCTGGATGAGACGTAAAGACGTGTGTGATACTGGAGGCATGATTCTGGAAGAGAGGTAAAGACGTGTGTGATATTGGAGGCGTGACCCTGAAGAGACGTATTGACGTGTGTGATACTGGAGGCATGATGTGTGAATGTGTGGATATGTTTGTGTATGTGTGTGGGGGGGGGGTGTGGTTTGGCTATACATATCCCAGCATACAATAAACCATTTCAATCTCTGAGAAACTTTGACGAGAATAGAAGAGTTGCAGATCCCCATCACGATATTACTCTCCGGTATAAAAATGTGCCAGATCAGTTTCCCCAGCGCGGGATTTGCCGTGTCTCGCGGTTCCCTGTCGCCCTCGGGTTATTTCCTGGCTTCAGGCTCAGCTAGTTTATCTCCACGCCTCAAGCCCCGAGACACTTATCTCGAGTTGTGCAAGACGTCAGGCCCATGTCTTCATCAGACCTAAAAACTGCGGCCTCTCATTTTCATGCAATAAACTTTTCTATTGGCCCATTCTTGCCCGGCCATTTTTTCTGCTCATTTCGCCAATCAGCGACATCCAATGGAATTGGCCATTAATTAATTGTCGCCTTTTTGTGTCTGTTAATCTCTGTTGTCTAAAGCTGGCTGTCAGGTGTGGAGTTATCGCTGGAGGCTGGTGTCAAATTGTTGTTTTCTGGGTTTCATATTGTCTTGTTGTCAGACTACCGGCCGCCGCCGCCGCTGCTGTCATCTGGCCCACACTTCTCCTGTCCGTGACAATAAATTGCAGTTGTTGTGTTTAGTTTTCTCTCTCGTGAAATGGACAGACAGATAGACAGACAGACAGACAGACAGACAGACAGACAGACAGACAGACAGACAGACAGACAGACAGACAGACAGACAGACAGACAGACAGACAGACAGACAGACAGATCAAAATTCACAGAAATACAGAGACGGCGACACACACAGAGACACAGAGATAGACACACAGAGACACAGAGATAGACACACAGAGACACAGAGATAGACACACAGAGACACAGAGATAGACACACAGAGACACAGAGATAGACACACAGAGACACAGAGATAGACACACAGAGACACAGAGATAGACACACAAGCAAACAGAGAGGCAAACAGAAAGACAGCGACACACAGACACACAAAGATTGGCACAGACAAGGAGAGACACACAAAGATTGGCACAGACAAGGAGAGACACACAAAGATTGGCACAGACAAGGAGAGACACACAAAGATTGGCACAGACAAGGAGAGACACACAAAGATTGGCACAGACAAGGAGAGACACACAAAGATTGGCACAGACAAGGAGAGACACACAAAGATTGGCACAGACAAGGAGAGACACACACAGATTGGCACAGACAAGGAGAGACACACAAAGATTGGCACAGACAAGGAGAGACACACAAATATTGGCACAGACAAGGAGAGACACACAAAGATTGGCACAGACAAGGAGAGACACACAAAGATTGGCACAGACAAGGAGAGACACACAAAGATTGGCACAGACAAGGAGAGACACACAAAGATTGGCACAGACAAGGAGAGACACACAAAGATTGGCACAGACAAGGAGAGACACACAAAGATTGGCACAGACAAGGAGAGACACACAAAGATTGGCACAGACAAGGAGAGTCACACAAAGATTGGCACAGACAAGGAGAGACACACAAAGATTGGCACAGACAAGGAGAGACACACAAAGATTGGCACAATCAAGGAGAGACACACACAGATTGGCACAGACCAGGAGAGACACACAAAGATTGGCACAGACAAGGAGAGACACACAAAGATTGGCACAGACAAGGAGAGACACACAAAGATTGGCACAGACAAGGAGAGACACACACGCATACAAACAAACAAAGATAGATACACGGAAATAGAGCTCTCTCTCTCTCTCTATCTCTCTCTATCTCTCTCTCTCTTTCTCTCTCTCTCGCTCTCTTTCTCTCTTCTTCTTCTTCTTCTTCTTCTTATTATTATTATTATTATCATCATCATCATCATCATCATCATCATCTCCTGTAATAGTAACATTAATAGGAAATTATGTTGCCCAAACGTTGCTACGAGGTGTCTACAATTCTTGCTCGCCTATTTCCGTCAGATAAAGACATCAAATGAACATTATGTGGCTGCCACTTTTTGATGAGGTGCTTGATTCTCTTTCCCCCAAATCTCGTGGATCTCCATTCAGACAATGACATCAGGCGAGAAAATGAAGACCTGGGCTAGTCGGCTTCCCTAGCAACCCTTATTTCCGGTAGCCTATTTGCCAGATATGACAATATGTCTGCCTGGTAAGAGGAGATGTTTCACACCCGGGTCACGTGAGAGGCCTGGCTTGGCCGTGATCACATTACCTGGAGTGTGGAGCAATGATGCGCAGCAGACAACACATTTTGACAGTAATTTCGTCATTTCGGTTAGCAGCGCAGAATCACAGTCCAAGGCGGTAGAATGGCAATTTGCGAGTTGGCCACATCTAAATCTGCTATTTCAATCAGAAACCAGGCAATCTGATCGGGCAATCATGTTGCGCCCTACAGGCAGTCTACCCAGGGAAAACTATACACAATACAATTAGTCTACCTAGAAAATAACTATACTCTCTACACGCAGTCTGCCCAAAGGAAATCATACACAATACAATCGGTCTATCTAGAAAATAACTATACTCTATACAAGCAGTCTACGCAAAGAAAACTATACACAATATAAACAGTCTACCTATAAAATAACTATACTCTCTACAAGCAGTCTACCCAAATAAAACTATACGCAATACAATCAGTCTACCTAGAAAATAAGTATACTCTCTACAGTCAGTATAATCAGATAAAACTATACGCAATACAGTCTACCAAGGGAATAGTTATACGCTCTAAAATCAGTCTAACCAGGGAATACATAACCTGTCTACTTCGAGTCTAACTAAACAATACTTACTCTCTCCAGACAGTGTAACAAGGGAATAATTATACTTTCTGCAGACAGTCTAACAAGGGCATAATTATACTCTCTACATATTGCCTAATCAGGGAATAATTACACTCCCTACAGACTGCCGAACCAGGGAATAATTATACTCTCTACAGTAGTTAGCAGACTGCCTAACAAGGGAATAATAATACTCTTTACAGACTGCCTAAGCAGGGAATAATTATACTCTCTACAGACTGCCTAACCAGGGAATAATTATACTCTCTACAGATTGTCTATCCAGGGAAAAATTATACTCTGTACAGACTGTCTAACCAGGGAATAATTATACTCTCTACAGTCTGTCTAACCAGGGAATAATTATAGTCTCTACAGACTGTCTAACCAGGAAAAAATTATACTCTCTACAGACTGCCTAACCAGGGAATAATTATACTCTCTACAGACTGTCTAATCAGGTAATAATCATACTCTCTACAGACTGTCTAACCAGGGAATATTCATACTCTCTACAGACTGTCTAATCAGGGAATAATTATACTCTCTACAGACTGTCTAACCAGGGAATGATTATAGTCTCTACAGACTGTCTATCATGGGAATAATTATACTCTCTACAGACTGCCTAACCAGGGAATAATTATACTCTCTACAGACTGCCTAACCAAGGAATAATTACACTCTCTATAGACTGCCTAACCAGGGAATAATTATATTCTCTACAGACTGTCTAACCAGGGAATAATAATACTCTTTACAGACTGCCTAACCAGGGAATAATTATACTCTCTACAGACTGTCTAACCAGGGAATGATTATAGTCTCTACAGACTGTCTATCATGGGAATAATTATACTCTCTACAGACTGCCTAACCAAGGAATAATTACACTCTCTATAGACTGCCTAACCAGGGAATAATTATACTCTCTACAGACTGCCTAACCAGGCAATAATTATACTCCCTACAGACTGCCTAACCAGGGAATAATTATACTCTCTACAGACTGCCTAACCAGGGAATAATTATACTCTCTACAGACTGCCTAACCAAGGAATAATTACACTCTCTATAGACTGCCTAACCAGGGAATAATTATACTCTCTACAGACTGCCTAACCAGGGAATAATTATACTCTCTACAGACTGCCTAACCAAGGAATAATTACACTCTCTATAGACTGCCTAACCAGGGAATAATTATACTCTCTACAGACTGTCTAACCAGGGAATGATTATACTCTCTACAGACTGCCTAACCAAGGAATAATTACACTCTCTATAGACTGCCTAACCAGGGAATAATTATACTCTCTACAGACTGCCTAACCAGGGAATAATTATACTCTCTACAGACTGCCTAACCAAGGAATAATTACACTCTCTATAGACTGCCTAACCAGGGAATAATTATATTCTCTACAGACTGTCTAACCAGGGAATAATAATACTCTTTACAGACTGCCTAACCAGGGAATAATTATACTCTCTACAGACTGTCTAACCAGGGAATGATTATAGTCTCTACAGACTGTCTATCATGGGAATAATTATACTCTCTACAGACTGCCTAACCAAGGAATAATTACACTCTCTATAGACTGCCTAACCAGGGAATAATTATACTCTCTACAGACTGCCTAACCAGGCAATAATTATACTCTCTACAGACTGCCTAACCAGGGAATAATTATACTCTCTACAGACTGCCTAACCAGGGAATAATTATACTCTCTACAGACTGCCTAACCAAGGAATAATTACACTCTCTATAGACTGCCTAACCAGGGAATAATTATACTCTCTACAGACTGCCTAACCAGGGAATAATTATACTCTCTACAGACTGCCTAACCAAGGAATAATTACACTCTCTATAGACTGCCTAACCAGGGAATAATTATACTCTCTACAGACTGCCTAACCAAGGAATAAATACACTCTCTATAGACTGCCTAACCAGGGAATAATTACACTCTCTACAGACTGCCTAACCAGGAAATAATTGCACCGTTCCTCTCGGGTTTTCCCTGCCACATCTTCCACCGGTATTTCTAGTGGTCAGATTGCTGTGTTGTGCAGTTGTCTCATGTCATTATCGGACGAAAGAACGGTGTTTGTCTCATTCTTACAGCTGTATATAATTTTCTAATTTCATTAGTATCTTCCAGGCAATCGTAGTTAGTGACTCTGGCAATCCCAGGTAATCGCAACATTCGTCTCAGGACCCACATCTCAGTAGCCGCCAAGCTCCCGCTCGTGTATGCCACATTGGCAGCTCTCAGGAAGCCACCAAGCTCCTGCTCGTGAGTTAGAAAATGGCAGCTCTCAGGACCCACATTTTCGTTGCCGCCAAGCTCCAGCTCGTCTATCGACATGGACAGATCTCAGGAAGCACATCTCCGTTGCCTCCAACTCCAAGCTCCAGCTCGTCTATCGACATGGACAGATCTCAGGAAGCACATCTCCGTTGCCGCCAAGCTCCAGCTCGTGAGTGCGACAATGGCAGCTCTCAGAATTTGTGTTGGAAGTTCGAAACCAAAGATGGCAGCTCTTGGGTTCAAAGGAAACCACGAAGACGACGCTTCAACGGATAGCATTATTTCGGGTTCTGTCAATTCTTGCGCCTGTTACTTCTACAGCTTGGTATATCCACCAGGAAATAGTGTTGTACTATAATTGTTGGTATATCTCCGAGTCCGTGGAACTAATGTTGCACTATAGATGTTGATGTATCTACCAGTCAGTGGAACTAATGTTGCAGTATAGATGTTGGTATATCTACCAGTCAATGGAACTAATGTTGTATTATAGCTGTTGTTGTATCTACCAGTCAGTGGAACTAATGTTGTAAGTAGTGTATGTGTTGTTTACGACTTTGTTTTGAGGAGGATATAGATAATCCTCCTCCTCCTCCTCAAAGGGTGATAATTCCTTGTTTTTGAAAAAGTAGACGTAGTGGTCAAGTGACCCCTTAAATTGAAGGTGTGGTTGTGATTGGGACTATGGTGGTGGTCAAGAGGTGGTCAAGTGGTTTAGGTACGTCTAGTATACATTTAACATAAAGCATAAAACAATAACAATAATAATAAATAAAACAAACAAAAAGATAACATTTTCTCGGGGTGGTCAAGTGACCCCTTAAATTGTAGAGGAGGGTACTGTAGTGATACGGTGGTGGTTAAAGTGAGAGAAGACGTGGTCAAGAGGTGGTCAAGAGGCGGTCAAGTGGTCAAGGGATAGTCAAGTGACCCCCTCCCTTAAATTGTAGAGGAGAGTACGTGTAGTGAAACGGTGGTGACTAAAGTGAGCGATGACGTGGTCATGTGGTGGTCAAGAGGTGGTCAAGTGGTTAATGCGTGGGCAAGTGACCCATTAAATTGTAGGGGAGAGTACTGTAGTAACGCGGTGGTGGTTAAAGTGAGCGATGCCGCAAGATGTGATCAAGAGGTGGTCAAGTGGTCAAGGGGCAATCAAGTGACAGCCTAAATTTAGGTACGTCTAGTGTACAACATAAAACAATAACAAACAAACGATTGGAAGAAGATGTAAAGAAATAATAAGCAAAACATATATAGACAAACAATTAAATGAGAAGAGGCATGGTGGTGGTCGTGGCGGGGTGCGCAGATATGGCCAGTGATGTTGAGGTGCTATAGTTGTTAGGGCTAGAGGTTGGGGTGTCTCAGTCGTGAGGTATCGAACTGTCTGCTGTGGGTAGGATGTTGCTGATCGGGTGAGTAGGTTCTAATACATTTATCGCTATTGTCTAGAGTTGGCGTGGTTGTATAATAATATTAGTAGAGTTGTTAGTGGCGATATTGGTCATCATCATCAAGAGACATGTTGCCTGGCATGGGCGATCATACCTCGCCATATATTACGATCTCCGATGGTATGGTTCAGTAATACAAGTAGTAATAATATTTGTAATAGTAGCAGTAGTAGCAATAGCAGCAATAGTACTAGTCATCATCACCATCATCACGTGTCTTACCAGCTGGCGTAGGCGATTCTACCACCCCACATAGTGCGATCTCCGACAGCATTGAGCAATTCACGGGTTGACTCACGCTACAGGAATCCCAATTAACGGCGTTATCGTCATGCAGCGGTGGTAGTCTTTGTACAAATAGTACCAGTAGTACTAGTCATCAGCACCAGCAACAGACTTGCCACCTGGCGTGGGTGAGTATGATACGCCATAAATCATGATCTCCGACACCACGGATCAGTAATACAAGTAGTAATAATATTGGTTTAAAAAAGTCTCTTTTTTTTAGTAGCAATAGTGGTGGTGGTGGTGGTGGTGGTGGTGATTGTGACGAAATGACGCTTCATCTGTCTTTTGTCGTACGAGGTTCCGCTTTATTCGGTGCGTCATCAGGGACTTCCCCTGTTATTAATAGACTGGGGAGAGTCGATGATGATTTTCCGGCAGGAAGGTTCGAAGAACCTGGACTTGAGTGACCAGGGTTGGTTAGTACACCAACAATTTCTCGTTCAGATAGAATCTAGAATTTCTAGTGCGGAGAAGTGAGGTTTCCCGAGAAGTTGGATTACACCGTGAAGCACTCGTTTCTCGTGCGCGTTGGGACGCACGTAGGAGAAAAGCGGCAGTAAGAGCGCATTCACATTCTTCATCTCGTTTTGTGAGGACGCACTGCTTTGTTCGGCAGACTGTCCATTATTTCACACACAACCAAGTTGCAGCTGACTGTCATCTCATACGACATGATGGCCTATTGACAGTAATTGTAGCTGACTGGGGAAAGGTTCATGGATTCCGGTATTTACTCTGTTAATTAATTTAACGTTGTAATTTCACATAAAACGCGATCGTTCGGAACTCATTAAATATGCGGCCGACTTTGCATCGCTAGTGAGGAGCCGATCGATAAGCCGGTTGAAAACTAGGGCGGTATACCGCTGTGTGTTGCATTGTTTACCAGCCTTAGTGAAACTGTTTAGTTTGGTGACAACTTAGAACTGGAAGCCTGTTATATCGGCATATTATGTTCAACTGTTATTAATTGGGTACGGTAAGTAGTTGCATATACTATGTTTGCTGTACTATAATAGGGAACAGTATAATGTTGTGTATAATGAACCTAACTTATGACAGTCAGTAGCTGATGTTAGTAGAGCTATGATATTGGACAAGTAAGTTGATAGGTGGAGAATTCAGACAGTGAATTGCTGTGTTACTGGGGAAATAGAGCACTTACTGCTTAGCCATAGGAAGTGATGTTGCTATTTTGTGTTAACTAAATAGTGAGTTCATTTCGTGGAACTGTGGAATTCTGAAGAAGGTAAGTTCTTCAGTGGTGCTAGATATATATATATATATATATATATATATATATATATATATATATATATATATATATATATATATATATATATATATATATATATATATATATACGATGTTGCTATGACGTATATATTAGGTCATATTGTGTGATACTTCTATGAGCGATGTACCGAACGCCGAAGTGGTTCGAGGCGATATAACACTGCGTTACCGTCGCGATGTAAACATGCGTACTGGATTCTTCTCTTTACTGTCCTGTTCTTTATATACTTGCATGAGTAGGGGAGTGCTGATGCGATAGAAGTATGGAGGGACAAATGGAGATTGAATGATGCACGGGGACAAATGAGATATGGGGACGGCGTGCAAGTTATTAAAGTATATGACTGGCAAACCAGGCCAGCTGTGAAGTTCGGCCAAGGCCCAAGGCTAATCCGCTTGGGAGGGGGTCATATCTGGAGAGAACCTTTGAACATGGAGGGAACATGTTTTCAGGAGGACTTCTTGACTCTAGGGAAGAGGATAACAAGGAGAGTTTCGCTACAGGGTGGGCAGGATGTCCCACCAGCGAAATGGAGGGTGTAAATACATTATGTGGTCATGTATTGTTACTATATCCCAAGTGATAGTACATTGATCGTTATTGTGTTTATTATTGGATGTATAATGTAAGGGTGGGGTCCAGGGACTCCTCGCCTTGTTATTTAGTTCTTGTTAATTCTAGAACTAGTATAGCTGTTTACTTTAGCAACAACCGGTATATGAATAGGGGTATGTGAGACGTTAGATCAGACTCACCATTCTTGGTACTTGATCTGTTTGACGGGCTGTTCTTATGGCCATCTGACATTGGACTGATACCCATGCTTTACTACTATCAACATAGAGATGATCCTCTAATTAGCTGTATAACTAATTAGCATTACTGAAGGTTGAGTAGTCATTGATTTGATGCACGTGGACCAATGTTTAGAGCCGAATACGCTCACCTATCGCTCTTCCTTTCAGGGGTGGCCTGTTTAGGAACCAGCCTACTTTTACAGTTGTTTGCCGGAAACCACTACGTATACCAGTGCGAATGGTCGATATACCTACTTACCACGCCTGACTATACCACATCATGCGAGAGGGTGAATCATCATGATTGACTAATACTCACCAAGTTGATTCGTGAACCCTGAAGCTGCACCTGTGGGAAACGATGGTTTGTCTCTAATTATGAACGTTTGATGATGGACTATTTCAGCAATGACATGTTCGTCTACCTGAGCAATCCTGCGTGTGTCTAATAGACAATTGAAGCACTACGGAAAGATGATGATATGCGTGACCCAGAGAGACATACCAAGTTGGGGTAGTCACAGCTCTGGGAGCTCATCAATTCCAAGTCCATTGTTTATCCGCCTAATCGTGGGAGATTCCAAGCAGAGATTGGCACTTATCTTTGTGCTGTACCTACGTCGGCAATAGGGTACGGTCATGACTAGACCCAAACTAGCTTGCGTATTATGATTACATGAACTATTGCAGGTATACAGGTCACTCATACTTGTCCTGATGAACATGGTTGACGGGAACTGAAAATTGGTGGTGTGATCAAATGGTTTGACAACTGAGTCTAAGAACAAGGACATTAGGTTCGGTCACCAAGATTTACCGAGTTTAATTATCTTGTGTGCCTTGACTCCGAGGGAGTCTGAGTATTAGTGACTGTGCGGTGTTTTGATATCATCTGACAGATTATATGTACTGTTCGTGTGACTCTTGTGAACTCGCTGCAGTAATGTTCCATTACCCAACCAGGGGTAAGCGCTTCTGGTCCAGGACCATTAGATTGGTCATTTGTTCCATCAACTGAAGTTAAGAGATTAACTGGGGTCACCTCAAGGTAGAGGGTCTCCCAGCCAGGCTGTTATTGAGAACTGTTTAGGGTTATTAACCACATAGAGAAGTATCCCTCATGGTGCACAGAAATGACCCTCGTGTCCTACATCTGCGTCCCTTTTTGATAAGTTCATGTCTTCATCAATATAAATCCAGATGTTTGTCAATTCATGTTTTTTTGGGGGGTGTGTTTAAGTTCATTTCTTCAACATCAATTTGTTGTCGTTGTTGTTGTTGTTGTAAGTTCATGTCTTCGACAGTTCATGTTTTGGTAAGACATACTTTTTCGTGAAAAATACAGGTCTGTTGTCTCGATATTCAAACTGAGTGGTCAGTTACTACCACTTCCTGTGGACAGCTATTCTTATGCATGCGCTAAAGTTGATAAAATGAACTTCCGTTGAATAGAAACTAACACATGCTTGAACTGTTAAACTCTCCCAGAAGTAGTAACATCATCTTAACCAGGGAAAATACCGGAGTAGTTATCCCCCCTTAGAACGAGAATTATGAAAATAGATTTCTCTCCCCCCCCCCCCCCCCCCCCGCAAGCGATATAATCCAGGACGTAATCAAGAATATTTTTTTTTTTAATTTGAACAAATGCGGCGGAGCCACAGTCGTAATCACAATCTCACCTTAAATTTAAGGGGTTACTTGACTACTACGCCTACTTTTTTGAAAATCAAGGAATTATCGCCTTTGAGGAGGATGAGGAGGAGGAGGAGGAGGAGGAGGATTATCAATTTTCTCCTCATAAACAACACCTACACTGCTGTTGTACTATAGTTGTTGTTGTATCTACCAGTCAGTGGAACTAATGTTGTATTTAACCTGCGCGTGTGAAATCGTGTCACGACCAAGAATGCACGCTTGTCTCACACCCCGGTAGATTCTGACAGTTGTGATTGATCGCTAATACAGTTTCTATTTCACGTTGAGGATTGTATGCTTCAAACACTGTAACAGTTCAGGATTGTATGCTTCAAACGGTGTAACAGCTCGTTGTTGTATGCTTCAAACGTGTAAATGTGTACAATCTTTCAACCGTAACGTGTAAATGTGTACAATCTTTCAACCGTAACGTGTAAATGTGTACAATCTTTCAACCGTAACGTGTAAATGTGTACAATCTTTCAACCGTAACGTGTAAATGTGTACAGTCTTTCAACCGTAACGTGTAAATGTGTACAGTCTTTCAACCGTAACGTGTAAATGTGTACAGTCTTTCAACCGTAATGTGTAAATGTGTACAATCTTTCAACACTTGACCTGCGAATGTGTGCAATCCTCTAATAGTTTACGTGTGAATGTGTACAATCTTTCAACAGCTGACCTTTGAATGTGTCAATGTGTGCAATCTTTCAACAGTTGACGTGTGAATATGTGCAATTTTTCAACAGTTGACGTGTGAATGTGTGCAATCTTTCAACAGTTGACGTGTAAATATGTGCAATCTTTCAACAGTTGACGTGTTAATGTGTGCAATCTTTCAATAACTGACGTGTGAATGTGTGCAATCTGTCAAGAGATGAAGTATGAATGTGTGCATTCTTAAAGTTCAGGACTGAATGCGCGGAACACTGCGAAAGTTCATGATTATATTAAAGGAAGCGTGTGACCGAATCAAGCCATAGAGTTTCAATACGTAAACGAGAAGCAGCAGTCGATGAGCCGGGCAGTCCAGCCAGTACAACACCACATTCCTCCACGAATCTTTAACATATTCAGGTGCAGTTGTAAGCGAGCGGATCCGTCCATGTGACTGAACTCTCGGGCGGAACTGTAGATGCTGGAGGAGACCAGATGCCGCGCTCCCGGCAGCAATAGTAAATGAGTGAATACATCACTGGTTGAACTCACTGTCCGACATGACACTCATTGCTGTCATCTGTTCCCAAGTGTGCTTGGATGAATTTAAAATTTGTGCTTTCAACTGTTTGTTTAAACTGCTTTTGGAAATGAGATATTTGCAATCCTGTCAGTCTGAGCTCTACATCAACATTCTAAACTGTCTCTTCGGCTTGTGGGTCTCAACTCTAGACTGTCTTCAAATTGTTGGTCTCAACTTTAAACTGTCTTCAGATTGTTGGTGTCAACTCTAAACAATCTTCAGCTTATGGGTCTCAACTTTAAACTGTCTTCAGATTGTTGGTCTCAACTGTAATCTGTCTTCAGATTGTTGGTGTCAACTCTAAACTGTCTTCAGATTGTTGGTGTCAACTCTAAACTGTCTTCAGCTTGTTGGTGTCAACTCTAAACTGTCTTCAGCTTGTGGGTCTCACCTTTAAACTGTCTTCAGCTCGTGGGTCTTAACTTTAAAGTAACAATTTCAAGTGTATATGTGGGAAAATATAACCAGTCAATTCAACAGTTTCTTCAGCTTGTGTGTGGACACTTTAAATCGGGTATCTCTGTATCCAGCTTCTTGGTGAGATATTTCTCCCGCAATCCTCTACCCGCTACTAGATAATGCTGCCCGCACCACCAGCGGATGTGAAAAACTTGGAGCTGTCGCTTTATTTTAAATTTGAGATTAACGCCATGCAGCAGGAATTTATCTCCCAGTTTTAGAGAGTGCATACTCCGTGACGTCACACAGGTAGGCTCGGGTTGCGATAAAGGTATCACTATATCTTCGGGCACAGGAAGATAGCCTGATGGGCTTCCTGGCTGGCAGCGCCCACCAGCGGACGGCCTAGTTTTTCTGGATGGGTCGTTCTAGTGTCGTGGGGGAGACGAGGGTTGGTGTGTGGGGGAAATAGCTGGTGTGTGGGAAACAGGATTGGGGGATGGAGGGTAGGGATGGTGTGTGGGGAGACTAGGGTTGGTGTGTGGGGGACAGAGTTGGTGTATAAAGAACACGGTGGGTGTGAAGGGGATATGGTTGGTGTGTCGGGAGACTCGGGTTATTTTGTGGGAAACACGGTTGGTGTGTGGGTGACATGCTTGGTGTGTGGAGGACACGATTGTTGTGTGGAGGACACGGTTGGTGTGTGGTGGATATGGCTGGTATGGGGGATATTGTTGGTGTGTGGGGACAGGGTTGGTGTGTGGGGACAGGGTTGGTGTGTGGGGACAGGGTTGGTGTGTGGGAGATATGGTTGGTGTGTGGGGGAGATGGATGGTGTGTGGGGATAGGGTTGGTGTGTGGGGACAGAGTTGGTGTGTGGGCACAGGGTTGGTGTGTAGAGACAGAGTTGGTGTGTGGGGACAGGGTTGGTGTGTGAGGACATTGTTGGTGTGTGGGGACAGGGTTGGTGTGTGGGGATAGAGATGGTGTGTGGGGACAGGGTTGGTGTGTGGAGACAGAGTTGGTGTGTGGGGACAGGGTTGGTGTGTCGGGACAGAGTTGGTGTGTGTGGACAGGGTTGGTGTGTGGGGACAGGGTTGGTGTGTGGCGAAAGAGTTGATGTGTGGGGACAGGGTTGGTGTGTGGGGACAGGGTTGGTGTGTGGGGATAGAGACGGTGTGTGGGGACATGGTTGGTGTGTGGGGATAGGGTTGGTGTGTGGGGACAGAGTTGGTGTGTGGGGACAGGGTTGGTGTGTAGAGACAGAGTTGGTGTGTGGGGACAGGGTTGGTGTGTGGGGACATGGTTGGTGTGTGGGGACAGGGTTGGTGTGTGGGGATAGAGATGGTTGTGGGGACAGGGTTGGTGTGTGGAGACAGAGTTGGTGTGTGGGGTCAGGGTTGGTGTGTGGGGACAGGGTTGGTGTGTGGGGACAGGGTTGGTGTGTGGGGACAGGGTTTGTGTGTGGGGACAGGGTTGGTGTGTGGGGATAGAGGTGGTGTGTGGGGACAGAGGTGGTGTGTGGGGACAGAGTTGGTGTGTTGCGGCAGGGTTGGTGTGTGGGTACAGGGTTGGTGTGTGGGGATAGAGTTGGTGTGTGGGGATAGAGGTGGTGTGTGGGGACAGAGTTGGTGTGTTGCGGCAGGGTTGGTGTGTGGGTACAGGGTTGGTGTGTGGGGATAGAGTTGGTGTGTGGGGGGGGGCATGGATGGTGTGTGGGGATATGGTTTGTGTGTGAGGACAGAGTACGTGTGTGAGGACAGTGTTAGTGTGTGTGGACAGAGTTGGTGAGTGGGGACAGGGTTGGTGTGCGTGGAAAGGGTTGGTGTGTGTGGATAGGTTTGGTGTGTGAGGACAGAGTTGATGTGTGGGGACAGGATTGGTGTGTGGAGACAGAGTTGGTGTGTGGGGACAGGGCTGGTGTGTGGGGACAGGGTTGGTGTGTGGGGATAGAGGTGGTGTGTGGGGACAGGATTGGTGTGTGGAGACAGAGTTGGTGTGTGGGGACAGCGTTGGTGTGTGGGGACAGGGTTGGTGTGTGGGGAAAGGGTTGGTGTGTGGGGATAGAGATGGTGTGTGGGGACAGGGTTGGTGTGTGGGGGTAGAGATGGTGTGTGGGGAAAGGGTTGGTGTGTGGAGACAGAGTTGGTGTGTGGGGATAGATGTGGTGTGTGGGGACAGAGTTGGTGTGTTGCGACAGGGTTGGTGTGTGGGTACAGGGTTGGTGTGTGGGGATAGAGTTGGTGTGTAGGGGGCATGGATGGTGTGTGGGGATAGAGATGGTTGTGGGGACAGGGTTGGTGTGTGGGGACAGGGTTGGTGTGTGGCGAAAGAGTTGATGTGTGGGGACAGGGTTGGTGTGTGGGGATAGAGGTCGTGTGTGGGGACAGAGTTGGTGTGTTGCGACAGGGTTGGTGTTTGGGTACAGGGTTGGTGTGTGGGGATAGAGTTGGTGTGTGGGGGACATCGATGGTGTGTGGGGATAGGGTTTGTGTGTGGGGACAGAGTTGGTGAGTGGGGACAGGGTTGGTGTGTGGGGACAGGGTTGGTGTGTGGGGACAGGGTTGGTGTGTGTGGAAAGGGTTGGTGTGTGTGGATAGGTTTGGGTTTTGGGGACAGGGTTTGTGTGTGGGGACAGGGTTGGTGTGTAGGGACAGGGTTGGTGTGTGGGGACAGGGTTGGTGTGTGGGGACAGAGTTGGTGTGTGGGGACAGAGTTGGTGTGTGGGGACAGGGTTGGTGTGTGGGGACAGGGTTGGTGTGTGGGGACATGGTTGGTGTGTGGGGACAGGATTGGTGTGTGGGAGACATGGTTGGTGTATGGGAGACATGGTTGGTGTATGGGAGACATGGTTGGTGTGTGGGAGACATGGTTGGTGTGTGGGGACAGGATTGGTGTGTGGGAGACATGGTTGGTGTGTGGGAGACATGGTTGGTGTGTGGGAGACATGGTTGGTGTGTGGGAGACATGGTTGGTGTGTGGGAGACATGGTTGGTGTGTGGGGACAGAGTTGGTGTGTGGGGACAGAGTTGGTGTGTGGGGACAGGGTTGGTGTGTGGGGACAGGGTTGGTGTGTGGGGACAGGGTTGGTGTGTGGGGATAGGGTTTGTGTGTGGGGACAGGGTTGGTGTGTGGGGATAGAGGTGGTGTGTGGGGACAGAGTTGGTGTGTTGCGGCAGGGTTGGTGTGTGGGTACAGGGTTGGTGTGTGGGGATAGAGTTGGTGTGTGGGGGGGGCATGGATGGTGTGTGGGGATATGGTTTGTGTGTGAGGACAGAGTACGTGTGTGAGGACAGTGTTAGTGTGTGTGGACAGAGTTGGTGAGTGGGGACAGGGTTGGTGTGTGGGGACAGGGTTGGTGTGTGGCGAAAGAGTTGATGTGTGGGGACAGGGTTGGTGTGTGGGGACAGGGTTGGTGTGTGGGGATAGAGACGGTGTGTGGGGACATGGTTGGTGTGTGGGGATAGGGTTGGTGTGTGGGGACAGAGTTGGTGTGTGGGGACAGGGTTGGTGTGTAGAGACAGAGTTGGTGTGTGGGGACAGGGTTGGTGTGTGGGGACATGGTTGGTGTGTGGGGACAGGGTTGGTGTGTGGGGATAGAGATGGTTGTGGGGACAGGGTTGGTGTGTGGAGACAGAGTTGGTGTGTGGGGTCAGGGTTGGTGTGTGGGGACAGGGTTGGTGTGTGGGGACAGGGTTGGTGTGTGGGGACAGGGTTTGTGTGTGGGGACAGGGTTGGTGTGTGGGGATAGAGGTGGTGTGTGGGGACAGAGTTGGTGTGTTGCGGCAGGGTTGGTGTGTGGGTACAGGGTTGGTGTGTGGGGATAGAGTTGGTGTGTGGGGGGGGGCATGGATGGTGTGTGGGGATATGGTTTGTGTGTGAGGACAGAGTACGTGTGTGAGGACAGTGTTAGTGTGTGTGGACAGAGTTGGTGAGTGGGGACAGGGTTGGTGTGCGTGGAAAGGGTTGGTGTGTGTGGATAGGTTTGGTGTGTGGGGACAGAGTTGATGTGTGGGGACAGGATTGGTGTGTGGAGACAGAGTTGGTGTGTGGGGACAGGGCTGGTGTGTGGGGACAGGGTTGGTGTGTGGGGATAGAGGTGGTGTGTGGGGACAGGATTGGTGTGTGGAGACAGAGTTGGTGTGTGGGGACAGCGTTGGTGTGTGGGGACAGGGTTGGTGTGTGGGGAAAGGGTTGGTGTGTGGGGATAGAGATGGTGTGTGGGGACAGGGTTGGTGTGTGGGGGTAGAGATGGTGTGTGGGGAAAGGGTTGGTGTGTGGAGACAGAGTTGGTGTGTGGGGATAGATGTGGTGTGTGGGGACAGAGTTGGTGTGTTGCGACAGGGTTGGTGTGTGGGTACAGGGTTGGTGTGTGGGGATAGAGATGGTTGTGGGGACAGGGTTGGTGTGTGGGGACAGGGTTGGTGTGTGGCGAAAGAGTTGATGTGTGGGGACAGGGTTGGTGTGTGGGGATAGAGGTCGTGTGTGGGGACAGAGTTGGTGTGTTGCGACAGGGTTGGTGTTTGGGTACAGGGTTGGTGTGTGGGGATAGAGTTGGTGTGTGGGGGACATCGATGGTGTGTGGGGATAGGGTTTGTGTGTGGGGACAGAGTTGGTGAGTGGGGACAGGGTTGGTGTGTGGGGACAGGGTTGGTGTGTGGGGACAGGGTTGGTGTGTGTGGAAAGGGTTGGTGTGTGTGGATAGGTTTGGTTTTTGGGGACAGGGTTTGTGTGTGGGGACAGGGTTGGTGTGTAGGGACAGGGTTGGTGTGTGGGGACAGGGTTGGTGTGTGGGGACAGAGTTGGTGTGTGGGGACAGAGTTGGTGTGTGGGGACAGGGTTGGTGTGTGGGGACAGGGTTGGTGTGTGGGGACATGGTTGGTGTGTGGGGACAGGATTGGTGTGTGGGAGACATGGTTAGTGTATGGGAGACATGGTTGGTGTATGGGAGACATGGTTGGTGTGTGGGAGACATGGTTGGTGTGTGGGGACAGGATTGGTGTGTGGGAGACATGGTTGGTGTGTGGGAGACATGGTTGGTGTGTGGGAGACATGGTTGGTGTGTGGGAGACATGGTTGGTGTGTGGGAGACATGGTTGGTGTGTGGGGACAGAGTTGGTGTGTGGGGAAAGAGTTGGTGTGTGGGGACAGGGTTGGTGTGTGGGAGACATGGTTGGTGTGTGGGAGACATGGTTGGTGTGTGGGAGACATGGTTGGTGTGTGGGAGACATGGTTGGTGTGTGGGGACAGGATTGGTGTGTGGGAGACATGGTTGGTGTATGGGAGACATGGTTGGTGTGTGGGAGACATGGTTGGTGTATGGGAGACATGGTTGGTGTGTGGGAGACATGGTTGGTGTGTGGGGACAGGATTGGTGTGTGGGAGACATGGTTGGTGTATGGGAGACATGGTTGGTGTGTGGGAGACATGGTTGGTGTATGGGAGACATGGTTGGTGTATGGGAGACATGGTTGGTGTGTGGGGGACAGGGTTATGGCCCAGGAGATAGGATGTTGATATGTTGTGAGGCTTGGGAGAATTACATACAGAGAGGTGGGGAGATTGGAAGTTTTAGAGAATCTGAGCTTGTCATAACAACAGCTTGTGAGGGTGGGAGATTAGGAGAATTTAAGATTGTCATGACGGCTTGTGAGGATAGGATAATGACACTAGTGGGTGAAAATAGACACTGTAATGTGAAGAAATACACCCACCGTATGGTCGAAAAAGACACGCATGGGGGAAAAAGACACCGTAATGTAGAGAAATACACCGGTCTGTGAAAAAGATACTGTATCGTGGAAACAGACACGGGTGGGTGAACATAGACACTAATAGACACGGGTGAGTGGGCAAAGACACGGTGATGTGGAGAAAGACACGGATAGGTAGAAACAGACACTGTGAAGTCGTGGGTAGTAAAAGACACTGTAACGTGGAGAAAGACACGAGTAGGTAGAAAAAGACACTGCGATGTGGAGAAAGACACTGCGTGGGTAGTAAAAGACACTGTGGTGTGGAGAAAGACACGCGTTGGTATGTTTAAAAAAATACTGTGATGTGGAGAAAGACACCATTGGGTCATAAAAGACACAATAATGTGGAGAAAGACACGCGTGGGTAATAAAAGACACTGTGATGTGGAGAAAGAACACGCGTGGGTAGTAAAAGACACTGTGCTGTGGAGAAAGGACACGCCATGGAGCGGACACGTGCATGAGACAGAAATAGTAA
>OY992895.1:1155000-1165000 GCA_963921405.1 Cepaea hortensis
AGTTACCACAGTGCTGACTGTGATACGGATCATTCTTTGGTTGTTGCAAGGGTTAGACTGAGACCAAAGAGAATCTACACAGCTAAACACAAATCTAGCCCCAGGATTAATATTATTAACACTCATGATCCTGAAAAGTGCTTTCAGTTTCAACAGCAACTTGAAGACGCTTTCACTGATACACCAGAAAATTGTACAGTAAATGATAAATGGAATAAACTTAAGGAAACTCTTTGTAAAACTGCCGTAAAGGTTTACGGCACTGTGGATCATAAGAGGCAGGACTGGTTTGCGGCCAACAGCGAGACTCTGCAGCCCTTGATTGATAAGAAGAAGAAAGCTCTCTTAAGAAACAAGGAAAGACCAACGCGTAACACTCTGAGTGAGCTAAGGCAAGCTAGGAAGGATGTGCAAAAGGCTGCCAGGCAGTGTGCAAATGATTATTGGATCAAGTTATGTGAGTCCATTCAAATCGCAAGTGATAAGGGAGACATAAGAAGCATGTATGAAGGAATAAAGAAAGCCTGTGGTCCAGTGATCAAAAGAAGTGCACCATTGAAAACCTTGACTGGAGAAGTCATCACTGATAAGAAACAGCAGATGGACAGATGGGTAGAGCACTATTTGGAGCTTTACTCAAGTGAGACCAAACTAGCGGATAATGCCCTCAACGCCATAGAGGCTCTACCAACTCTTGACCACCTGGACACACTTCCCACCATAACAGAAGTTAAGTGTGCTATAAATGAACTTGCATCTGGCAAGGCTCCAGGTAAGGATGGGATTCCAATAGAGGTTATCAGGAGTGGGCAAGACACACTCACTATACAGATCCACCAGCTAATAGAGCTATGCTGGCGTGAAGGACAAGTCCCACAGGATTTCAAAGATTCAAGCATCATAACACTGTACAAGAACAAGGGCGATCGGAGCGACTGCAACAACTATAGGGGTATCTCACTTCTGTGTATTGTTGGAAAAGTATTTGCCAGAATTGTTCTGCGCAGACTTCAAGTCCTAGGAGATCAAGTCTACCCCGAATCACAGTGTGGCTTTCGACAGAACCGGTCTACCACTGATATGATATTCTCATTGCGACAAATGCAAGAAAAATGCCGTGAACAGAATCAACCACTGTTTATTGCCTTCATCGACCTCACAAAGGCATTTGATTTGGTCAGTCGTGAGGGTCTGTTCAAGGCACTAAAGAAGATTGGCTGCCCACCAACTCTTCTGTCCATTGTGGAATCGTTCCACACAGGCATGAAGGGTATAATCAAGTTTGATGGTGCAACTTCTGAAGAATTTGAAATCAAGAGTGGAGTTAAGCAAGGTTGTGTACTAGCTCCCACCCTCTTTGGAATATACTTTTCACTTCTACTGAAATATGCATTTCGTGATCAGGATGGTGGTATATACATTCACTCACGCTCAGATGGCGGCCTCTACAATGCTCAGAGATTGAAGGCTAAGACCAAAATTAGGAGGGTACTGATCAGAGAGTTGCTTTTTGCAGATGATGCTGCAGTTACGACCCACTCTGAGGAAGAATTGCAATGTCTACTATCTGCATTCTCCAATGCTTGTTCTGAATTTGGTTTAACAATTAGCAAAAAGAAGACACAGATTATGTCACAAGGTGCACATGGGGTACCATCAATCTTTATTGACGACGCCGAACTAGAGATAGTAGACCATTTTACATATCTAGGATCGGTGGTAAATAGCAAATTATCCCTAGATCAGGAAATCAACATCCGGATTGGTAAGGCAGCAACTACAATGAACAGGTTAAGAAAAAGAGTCTGGGAGAACAGGAAGCTTACTGCCAAAACAAAAGTCCTTGTCTATCAAGCCTGTGTCCTTAGTACTCTTCTCTATGGCAGTGAAACCTGGACAACTTACTCACACCAAGAGAACAATTTAAACAGCTTTCATATGCGGTGTCTGCGAAGAATTCTTGGTATTAAGTGGCAAGACAAAATCACAAATACTGAAGTATTGGAAAGATCAGGTTGTGTGACAGTTTATTCCATGCTCAGTCTTCGTAGACTTAGATGGATAGGACATCTTAGGCGGATGGATGATGGTAGAATACCAAAGGATATCTTTTTTGGTGAATTACAGATGGGTAAGAGATCTCAGGGTCGGCCTCTACTACGATACAAAGATGTGTGTAAGCGGGACATGATTGATACAGGCATTGATAATGCACATTGGGAGCAAGTCGCCGCTGAACGTGTTGCATGGAGGGCAAATATCAGAAATGGAATAAAGTCAAAGGAGAAAGTTATTGAAGAAAAGTAACAAACCAAGCGTTTGAGACGTAAGATGGTGCATGATGGTGGAAATGACCACGTGTTCACATGCACCCACTGTGAACGGACATTTACAGCGCAAATTGGCCTTATCAGTCACACTCGCTACCGCCATAGTTAAAAGTTATTATGCCTTTTTAAAGCACAAACTATCGTCTGTCAAGACGGCAAGGTGCCAATGTCATATATATATATATATATATATATATATATATATATATATATAGAGAGAGAGAGAGAGAGAGAGAGAGAGAGAGAGAGAGGAGGAGGAGAGAGAGAGGGAGAGATAGTGGTCTGTCTGTGACCGCCGACCTCGTCACACAGAAAAAAATAGAGGGATAGATAGATAGAGAGAGAGGGAGAGAGAGAGAGAGATATGGGTCTGTCTGTGACCGCCAACCTCATCACACAGAGAGAAAGAGAGGCATAGATAGATAGAGAGAGAGAGCGAGAGAGAGAGGGGGAAGGAGCGATAGGGGTCGTTCTGTGACCCCGACCTCGTCACACAGAGAACAAGTGGGGGATAGAGAGAGAGAGAGAGAGAGAGAGAGAGAGAGAGAGAGAGGAAGAGATAGGGGTCTGTCTGTGACCACCGACCTCATCATACCGAGAGGACGAGAGGGAGAGAGAGAGGGGGATAGAGAGAGGGAGAACGAACGAACAAACGAACGAACAAACTTTATTTTAAAAGGGAAACAAATTGGGCACGCAGGCCCGTTTTACATTCGGCCCTTTCGATCACTCATCTTTCATTCATCAAATGTGCATGTTACATTTACATAGGGGGGAAAAAAAACTTGTCAAATGGATTTTGTAAGCATAAACAATGCATATTACGCATGGTACATTCACATGGGAAAAAAAGACATTGTCAAATTAAAGTTGTAAACATAAACAGTGCATATTGCAATGTTGTGAGACACATCCCCCATCCACCCTCAAACCCCGCAGCCACCCACACATCCCTCAGCCACCCACACATCCCCCACCCACCACACCCCCACCCACCCACACATACCTCCACGCACTCACACAGACTCAGGCATACATACATGCCGCCACCCACCCACTGAACCCCCACCAACACACATTTCTCCACCCACACATACATCCCCCACCCATCCCATAACCGACACGCACATACTCACCCACATATTCTCCACCACCCACCCAACACCCGCAACCACCCAGTAAAACACACATCACAAAACCATACACACATACCCCCGTCAACCCACACATCCCACACCAATCCATACATACATCCCGCACCCTCACAATTTTCCCCACCCACCCACACACACATCAGCCAACCTACACCCACTCACCCACCCAATATCCGCCACCTCTCAACTACCCATTCCCCACCTATACACACATCCCCACTCACAAACACATCTCCTCCACCTTCCCCCACATATCCCCCACCCATAAACACCCAAAAAACACACACCTCCCACCCACACACACCCCACCACCCACATATACCCAACCCACACACATCCGCCGCTATCACACATTTCCCACAAACACACACATCCTCCAACCATACACTCATCTCTCACACACATACACCCACTCACGTACTCATCCATCAACCACTCACACCCACACATCACCCACCCGCCCATCAACACATGCATCTCTCATCTACCCTCCCACCCACACACCCCAACCACCCAGCCAAACGCACATCCCCCATCCTCACATACATCCATCATCCACCTGCAAATCCCACACCTCCCCCACCTCTCACACATCTCCCCTCCCACACAAAACTCCACCCATAAACACATTCCTCTCACACACACATCCGCCACATGCATTCCTCATACACATCCCGCCCACACATCTCTCACCCACTCACACATCTCTCCACCCACCCACACATCCCCCACCTACAAACATCCTCACCACCCACACATACATCCTCCACCCACTCACACTTACCCCATCCACACTCACACACTCCCACCCACACAGACATATCCCATTCACAGACACCCCCACACTCATCCCCCACACCCATTACACACCCATCCCCCAACCCACACAATCTTCTACACACCCATTCACCCACCCAAATACACTTTCCCTACCCACAACCCCCAACCCACCAACACCCACATACTTCCAATAATCCTCCCAAATATCCCCCACACACACATCCCTCACACACACATACATCCCCCACCGACTACACATCCCTTCACCCATCCACACATCACCATCATCAACCCATACACATCCCCCACATACAACACCTCCACACATACATTCCCCACACCCCCCCCACACACACACACACACATCCCTCACATACACACCCACACAAACATCCTCACATCTACACACATACATGATCACTCAAACTAATAAGAACAAACTCCCACACCTTACACACAGTTGAGACACTGATGATTGTCATGAGCATTCTCGCAAAAATTGTAAGAAGTGGAGAAACAATTGTACATATACATTGTGTAGCGTAAAAATTAGTGATGCAATTCAACTCTCTCTCTCTCTCTCTCTCTCTCTCTCTCTCTCTCGCTCTCTCTCTCTCTCCCACTCACTAACTCTCTCATTCACATCACAGTAATGTTATATTATACATGATAAAATCAAGTGGCATACAAAATGATAATATGAAAGATGAGAATACAGAGAAAAAAAAATATGGAATGGCATGTTGCAGGACAATCAAGTGGCATGCAAAATGATACCTCGTAATATGAAAGATGAGAATGGATAAAAAATATGGAATAGTATGTTACATGACATGCGTGCGCTCAACTCTCTCTGTCTCTGTCTCTGTCTCTGTCTCTCTCTCTCTCTCTCTCTCTCTCTCTCTCTTTCTCTCTCTCTCCCTCTCTCTCTTGTTTTTACCTACACACACTATCACACTCATTCTCTCTCTCTCTCTCTCTCTCTCTCACACACACACACACACACACACACACACTAACTCTCCCACTCACTCTACAGTAATTTACATGTGTTAATTTTATGCATGTTAAAATCAAGTGGCATTCATAGTGATAATATGAAAATGAGAATACACAAAAAATATGGAGCAGCATGTTAGATGACATGCGTGCGCTCAGTTCTCTCTCTCTCTCTCTCTCTCTCTCTCTCTCTCTCTCTCTCTCTCTCTCTCTCTCTCTCTCTCTCTCACACACACGTACATACACACACACGCCCACAGAGAGAGAGAGAGAGAGAGAGAGAGAGAGAGAGAGAGAGAGAGAGAGAGGCAGCGCGAGACAGGAAGAAACAGCTGAATGGAGAGATAATTACAGAGGAAGGGAGATGGAGAAAGAGTGGCAGAGAGTGTTAGAGCTAACCAGAGAGACTTAGTTATCACATGAGATAGAAAGGCAAGACCCGACCTACATTCAATAGTGTGAATCTAAATGTAAGTTATCACATGAACTTCTGTCCCACATACACCCACTTGTATGGATACATGGGTAAGTTATCACATGACTGTCTGTCCCACATACACCCACTTGTATGGATACATGGGTAAGTTATCACGTGAACTTCTGTCCCACATACACCCATTTGTATGAATATAAATATAAGTTATCACGTGAACTTCTGTCCCACATACACCCACTTGTATGGATAATAATGTAAGTTATCACATGAATGTCTGTCCCACCTACACCCACATGTTTGAATATAAATATAAGTTATCACATGAATGATTGTCCCACCTACACCCACTTGTATGGATATAAATATAAGTTATCACGGGAACTTCTGTCCCACATACACCCCTCATACTCTGCCGCTCATTTGTGGAACAATTTTCCACAATAAATCAAAGACACCACCAATCAGTATACATACATTCGCAACCTGATTGAACACTACCTCAGTAAGACTACATTCCCCCATAAACAAAAACGAAAAAAGACAATAATAATGGTAAATTATCTCAAACGACGACTAGCCAAAAAACATTCCCATATGTATGGCACGTTACACCTTCCTTAGGTATTTATAATCAGTTATCAGTTATCAGTTGGGGGATCTTAATTGCACTCCGGACAGGTCCATAGGTGCTCAGATCCTCCCCCCCCCCCCCCAGCACATGCATCAGCGTCCGGTGGCTAATAGTGCCAGTTCTGTGTTGGTTGACGAGGCACCTCATTTTCCCAATGCGCCGACTCTTACTCCCAAGTCTTTCATCCCGGACAGCGATGAGGATTCACTGACGTTAAAGTCCTCTGTTCTCGCCATATCTTTAAGGGCGTTAACAACATCGGCACGATCCATGGGCTGGCCATCTACAGGAGGTGCAGAGTCATCCAGTTTATCAGCTCGTTCATTTCCCTCGACTCCCGCATATCCTGGGGCGAAGATGTAGGTGACTTTACGGACAATAGACTTCCGAAGCGACTCAGTCCACTGTCTGCGTACAGCTCCAGCTTCGACCTTCTGAACCATGCTCATTGAGTCACTTAGTACACACACGTTGGTATAATGCTGTGATTCCAGCCATAGGAAAGCCTGTGTAACTGCCATCACCTCCATCGTCATGCTGCTCGTGGTCATAAAGTGGGCACCACTGGATTCTTGAACGGTTCGGCCCACGCACTTCTCCACTTCTTTACAACAGATCCATTTGTATAGATGAGCACTTCGGGGCTATCTGAGTGTTCATAGATGAGCGCGTTGACCTCTGCATTGACAGCGGCAGGGTTCTGCTCTCTGCACCGTCTGTCGAGTGTGATAATGCAGGAGAAAGTGCACTTAAAAGCTGGAGGCATAGGCATCCATTCCTTGCCGGGGTTGATACTGGTAAGACTGCAGACCTGTCTGACGACATCTTCCGCCCGACCCATCCATGATTTGCCCCTCTTTAGCCTGTTGTCCTTTTCTCTGAATATAGCGTCATGCAGAGGGTGCTGCTCATCTGCACTTATTTTTTAATTATGCACGAGCTCTCCAGATCTTGATCCTGTGTTCCATTGTCGGGAATTCAAGGAGGTATCTCATTGCTACACAGCTGGTGTCTCTCGTGTAGCCCAAATTGATGCGCATGGCTTCGTTTTGTACTTTCTCAAGTCTTCCAATCTATGTAGGGCTGACAGTGAGGATGGCCAGGGCATACTCAATGCGTGAAAGCACCAGTCCTTGGAACAGAAGTATTAGCAGTCTTTGCTCGATATTGGCAGTCGCCATGACTCTCATTGCTGACAAACCTTTTCGAGCCTTCGTTATGACATAATCGACATGATCTCTGAAGGACAGGCTACGATCAAGCCTCACGCCAAGATATGTCATTGACTGGGTTCTACTCAAAATGCCCCCATCCATTCTTACTGCCGGCAGGTCTGTGTTCACAATATGGTTGTTTAGGGAGAACCATATAACCGATGCCTTTGCAGGGTTGACAAGGGCGCCGGCATCAGCACACCATGAGGAAATTCGATCTAGTTCGCCCTGCATATCATTGGCAACCGCCTGTCTATCTCGACCCTGTCGATATAGGAGGATGTCGTCAGCAGAGTCCTACACCTCCCGTCCAACTGTTGTTCAGTGATCGGCACCGTATACACGTTGAATAGTACTGGTGATAGTGGTGAACCCTGCGGCAATCCTGGACATATCGTTATCGGCTCAGAAGATCAACTCCCGCATCTTAGCACCACCTTCCTTTGGAGCAGAACTGCAGCTATCCATCGTACAAGGTGAGGGTGCACTTTCAGTCTGAGGAGGGTTTGCGTCAAGTGCTCGAAAGATACTCTGTTATATGCGTCCTCTAAGTCTATAGCGGCCGCACATGTCTCTTCTCTGACCTGAAATCCTTCGTAAACATCTTGAGCAAAGACTGCCGCATTCAGCCATGACTCTTTGTTACGTCTGTATCCTCCAAGTGTGGGCGGGAAGCAGCTGAGTTGTTCCACGTCACAAGCAAGTCTGTGTGCAACAATTTTCTCCAGTAGCCTGCCAGCAGTGTTCTGCATCGTAATTATTCTGTAGCCGCTTATCTTGGAATGGTCTTTGTTCGGTTTTGGCAGCGGCAGCAAGTAGCTGTGTAGCCATTCCTCTTTGATCTGACCCCTCTGGATACTGGTGTTGAATTCTCTGGCCAGTTCTTCCATGTCATCATCTGACATCACCAGTAGGTCACCATATCGGATGCCTTCTGGGCCTAGGGCGGTGTTGGGTGATTTCTTGAGCATTGCACGTATTTTCTCAGCTGTGATTATGCATTCTTCGTCTGTCCCGACCCCGTCGCACAGATGAGAGAGTGTCGTTGTGGTCCTCTGTCTGGCGGGATCGTCTTTCTGGTCAGTCTGTTCTATGTAGCGTGCAAGAAGGGCCTTACCTTTATCCGCATCCGACTTTTTCCATGTGAGGTCTGTGCCTTGAAAGTCTGGAATACCCCTACGTTGTGCAGCACCGTTCATGCTCTTATGAAGGCGCCAGAATGTCGTAAGAGATCTCTCGGAGCACACCTTCCTGCTGAACTCGTCCCATTTCTCGACCTTGGCCTGTTTGGCGCAGGATTTGAATAAAATCATCGTCCTATGACCTCAGTCCTTCAGGTTCGCCAACTCAACCTGTGGCATGTTATCCTTTCTGGCTTTTTGCCAGTCTTTGACAGCCTGCCTCTTTCCCAGCCATGCCTTCTCGACCTCTCCATTCCACCATGGTGGCTGCAACCATCTTTCTTGTCTCCTGCGGGAGGAAGTTAGTTTTCTTCTTCCGATCTTGCTTATGGCGTCTTGACCAGTGTTTTGTACGGGAAGACATTTGTCTTGTTTCTTTGACTCATGGCCCTGTCTTTCTTGATCAGGATGATACAAGGGTAGTGGTCACTGTCGTGGTATCCCAGTGTATCCCACCGGCACCTTGGTGCGATGGTGGGCGACACCAGAGCCCAGTCAATGACGCTGTCAGAGTCACCTGATATTTATAATGCCCATGTTAAACATTGCCTCAGTGCGTCATTTGTTATTGATTATTTTTCATGCGTTTTAATGCTTATTGTTCTTTGGGGGGGGGGGGGTGGGGGGGGGTGTGTGTCAAAAATTTGCTTCATAAGTGATGTTGAATGAAAGAATGTATGAGAGGAATAAAGAAGAAGGGCAGAATGTCAGACGGGCCTGCGTGCCCAATTCTTAACCCTTTGAAAATAAAGACTTTCGTCCGTTCGTTCGTTCCTTCTATCTATCTATCTATCTATCCATCTATCTATCTATCTATCTATCTATCTATCTATCTATCTATCTATCTATCTATCTATCTATCTATCTATCTATCTATATATATATATATCTATCTATCTATCTATCTATCTATCTGGTTAAGTAGTTACATAAATGTGTTCCATATCAGTCTGCCTGTCTTACTGTCTGTCTCACTGTCTTTTTACTGTCTGACTCACTGTCTGTCTCAATGACTGTCTCATTGTCTCACTGTCTGTCTCACTGCTTCACTGTCTGTCTCATTATGTCTCAAAGTTTCTCTGTCCGTCTCACAGTCTATCTCAGTGTCTCACAATCTGTCTCACTGTCTCATTTTTTATCACCCCGTCTCACTGTTGTTTCACTGCCTCACTCTCTGTCTCACTATCTCAAAGTCTGTCTCACTGCCTGTCTCACCATCTCACTGTCTGTCTCTGTCCCACTGTCTGTCTCACTGTATGTCTCATTGTCAGTCTC
>OY992895.1:1175000-1230000 GCA_963921405.1 Cepaea hortensis
CACCCACCCACCCACCCCCAACCAAACATCTCTCGATCACAATACCCCTACCCACACACACCCTCCACCCACTCACACATCCCACCCCGACACATACAACTCCCTCACCCACCTACACATCCCTAAGCCACTCACACACCCTCACCCACTCATTCCCCATTCACGCACACATCTCCCACCCACACACCCCCACATACTTCCCCCAACCACCACACATCCCCTACTCACCCCCACCCATACACACATTCCCCGCACCCATCACACACATCCCCCACACCACCCACTATCCTCCACCCACACACATATCCTCACCCATACCACCACAAACATACCCTCCACCTACACATCATGCACACATCCCCCACCAACACACCGCATACATATCTCGAACCCACACACCATACACTTCTCCCCACCCGCCCTTGCATCCCCAATCCACCCAAAACAATCCCCTACCCACACAACCCCGCCACCCACACATACTTCCTCAAACCATCCACACATCTCCACCCACATAAACACACATCCCCCGCATCCGTCCCATACACATATCCTCCACCCATATACACATCCCCCACACCCATTCCCACACCCCTACTTTCACCCCCACACATCCATCCACACATCCCACCAACACCCACAAATATCACTACCCACCAAAACCCACACACCCCAACCCATCCAAACGCATACCCCCACCCACACATATCCCCACACTCACACACATCCTCCACACACACTCACACCTCCTCACATCTAGACACATACAAAATGTCTCAAGTTAGTATTGAAATTAGTATGAACAAACTCCCACACTTTACTCACACACATACACTGACACTTGTCATGAGCAGTCTCATAAAAATGTTAAACATGGAGAAAAATGTGTACATAAAAAGTATGTGACGTAAAAATAGTGATGCTCCCACACACACACACACACACACACACACACACTGTCTCTCTCTCTCTCTCTCTCTCTCTCTCTCTCTCTCTCTCTCTCTCACGCTCACTCATTCACTCTCACACTCACTCATTCACTCTCCCGCTCCCTCATTCACTCTCACGCTCACTCATTCACTCTCCCGCTCACTCATTCACTCTCACGCTCACTCATTCTGTCTCTCATTCACACTCACTGACTCTCTCACTCAAACTACAGTAATGAACATGCGTTTATATTATGCATGATAAAATCAAATGGTATTTAACTGATAATATGACAGATGAGAATACACAAACATATGGATTCGCGTGTTACATAACATGCGTGTTACATGACATGCATCTGTTCAGCTCTCTTTCTCTCTCTCTCTCCCTCTCTCTCTCTCTCTCTCTCTCTCTCTCTCTCTCTCTCTCTCTGTATTCTTTCATATATACACACTCACACGCATGCGCGCTCTCACACACACACACTAACACATCAACTCTCCCACTGTCTCACTCTCTCACACACAATCCTTCACACACACACACACTCACTCTCTCAATCACACTCTCTCAGACATACGTGTACGCATGAACGCATGCACGCACGCACACACTCCCTCACACACACACGTACGAATGCATGCACTGACACATTTCCCCACCATTTCTCGCTCAATTACTCTCTCCACACACACGCATGCACGTGCGCACACACACATTCAATCTCTCTGACACCCACTTTCTCTTCTCTCTCTCTCTCTCTCTCTCTCTCTCTCTCTCTCTCTCTCTCTCTCTCTCTCTCTCTCTCTCTCGCTCCCACACGCACACACATATATAGTGAACAATTATAGTTAAACAATTATAATGAACAATTATAATGAACAATTATAATGAACAATTATAATGAACAATTATAATGAACAATTATAATGAACAATTATAATGAACAATTATACCAGTAAATGAATTATGGTGGCATATAGTCGATGGCAGGGATGTGTAATGTCTCCAGATCTTTTTTCCCTATACAGTGAAAATATTTTCAGAAATGTAGAAGACCTAAATGGAATCAGCATTGGAGGACGAAACATAAATAACATTAGATATGCAGATGATACAGTATTGATTGCAGACAATGCACAGGATCTGCAACAATTAGTAGACGCTGTGGTTGTACACAGTGAGCAGCTGGGGTTGGAATTAAATTGTAGGAAGACACAGGTTATGGTCGTCACTAGGAAGAACGAAATACCACAATGTAATATACAAGTAAATGGGAATATTCTTCAACAAGTGAATCGGTTCAATTATCTCGGAACAGTCATAACATCTGATGGCAGATGCCTTGAAGAGATTAGAACAAGAATCGCCATTGCGAAAGTAGCCTTTTGCAAGATGAAAAACATTCTGACCAATAAAATGATGTCAATTGAAACGAGAAAAAGAGTGTTGAGGGGATACATAGAGCCTGTTCTTTTGTATGGATGTGAAACTTGGACAATGTGCAGTCAAGCTGAAAAACATCTGATGGCTGCAGAAATGTGGTTTCTGAGGAAAATGCAAAGAATACCATGGACAGATAGAAAAACCAATGACCAAGTACTACAAGAGACAAATGAAAATCGTAGATTGATTAGAGAAATTAGACGTAGACAGTCAAAATTTTTTGGACATGTTATGAGAAGAAATGGACTGGAGAACTTAGTGACAGCTGGCAAGATCGAAGGGAACAGACCAAGAGGAAGACCGAGAGGAAAATACCTGGATGGCTTGGCCACGTGGCATGGACGAGACAGGAACACTGAGCTGATCCACGACTCTGGTGATCGAGTGAAATGGCGAATCATGACCGCCCACGCTTTCCGGCATGGCACATGATTGATTGATTGATAGTCGATATGGATTAAGTATTGAAAGAGTTTTGGGTTCCAAATGTTGCTGTATGTAGCCGAGGCGCGGTGTTGGGGTGAGCGCCCAACATTGCTCAAATACCTCAATGGCTCGTGAATACATAACCTATGCAGCAAAAGTCCAACTCCTGGCCTTCACGTGGCTGACCTGTTTAAACTAACAGGAGAAGGGGCGACGGCGAGTCTCTGGCGCCGGAAAATAACCAGTATGCTCTAGATGTGTATACACATACATGCATGTGCAGACACGTGTGTCCGTGTGTACACATCTAAAGTCGAGTGAGACCACAGTCTGCTCTAGCAAAGGAAAGGTGCTGAAGACGGAGGCAACCAGCCAAGAGGCGCACCACAGAAATCAGGATGCCACGCAATCACGCAAAATGGAATATGTCGACTACTGCTAATCGTTATGATGCTCGCCCTGCTTTGGACCCCCAGGCAGGTGCAGTGCCGGGCCCTATGTCTCGAAAGGGTCCAACCCCAACTACTGGAGGTCCTTCTCAGATGTCCTGTGGAGCCAGGGGACATGAGAATAGGACGACTGGCCATACTAAACGAAGACTTAAAATAATGCACTGGAATGCGGAGGGAGTCAGCAACAAAAAAAATAGAATTAGAAAAAATCTTGGACCAAGAAAAAGTAAGCATATGTTGCTTGCAAGAAACTCACCTCAATGAAAATATAGCCTTCAAAATCAGAGGCTACCAGTGTTACCGATCTGACCGAAAGAACGGGCGAAAAGGTGGGATACTGACCCTTGTAAGAAATAACATCATGGCTTCCCAAATCAAAGTCTACATGGAAGGGGCTGAGTATCAGACACTTAAACTTAAGACAGGTAATACAGATCTACATCTGATCAATTACTACTGTCCAAGTGACCGCCCACAGGCACTGGACACTCTACCACTAAAAGAAAAAATGATTGTGTGTGGCGATTTCAACAGCCACTCGCAGAGCTGGGGCTATGATCACATGGACCAGAGAGGAGAGAGACTGGAAGACTGGCAAGATGAGAATAGATTCATGTTGATTAACAAGCCGTCCGACCCACATACTTTCTACTCGAGATCATGGCACTCTACAACTACACCTGACCTGGCTTTTCATTCACCAGACCTGGAGTGGAACATTACACGAACTGTTGGGAAACAACTTGGTGGCAGTGACCATCGGCCAGTCTTTCTAACCGTAGAAAATGAGCTTGTAAGTGAAAGCAGCACCCTCTCGAGGTGGAACTACAAGAAAGCAGACTGGGCAATGTACAAGCATCGCACCAGCATACTGGTTAGAAACCTGAACACTGAGAAAGACATAAATAAAGCAGTTGAAGAGTTTGGGAAATGCATACTACAGGCAGCGCGAGAAACAGTACCAAGAGGAGCCCGTAAACAATATAAACCCTACTGGAGTAGTGAACTGGAACAGTTGCATAATGATGTTGAAGTGTGTAGAAAGCAAGCAGAGGCCACACCCAGCCAAGAGCACCACAATAAATTCCAGCATGCAAAAGCCAAATTTCAAAGGGCCAAGCTGCAGGCTAGACGGAAAAGCTGGCAGGCGAAAACGGAGTCTCTGAACTTTGAAAGAGACACAAGGAAATTGTGGAAGCTAATAAAACAGCTTAATGACGAGGGCACAGGGAGAAACTCAAAAATTGCACTACATAAAGATGGAAAAATCTTAACAAGAAAGCAAGCAGCTGACCATTTTGCGGACTCGTTCGCACAAGATAGCAATATCAAAATTAGTCCAGAGAAACAACAAGAGATTCGAGAGAAACGACAACTTACAGGACAGAAGGAAATAGTACATGAGGTTCTGGAGGCACCCATCACAATCAGCGAACTGGAGCTAGCCATATCAAAACTGAAAATGAGAAAGTCACCAGGAGCTGATGGTATCTCCAATGAAATGATCAGGAACCTAGGAACAGAGGCCAAAACAAAGCTGTTGCAGATCTTCAATAACAGCTGGACCTTAGGCAGTGTTCCACAAGCCTGGAGAGAAGCAATCATCATACCCCTCCTAAAATCAGGGAAAGATGGCTCCATTGCCTCTAGCTACAGACCAATTAGCCTCACCAGCTGTCTCTGCAAAACACTGGAGCGCATCATCAATCACAGACTGCAGTGGTACATTGAAAGTAAAAACATCCTTGTGCCACAGCAGGCTGTCTTTAGGCAGTGCTACTCTACGGAAGATCAGACAACCTACCTCTCTCAAGAAATTGAGGATGCATTCCAAGAGAAGAAGCTGGTGCTTGCGGCATGGATAGATCTGAAGAAAGCCTTTGACAAAGTCTGGAAAGAAGGTCTGATGAAGAAACTGAGAAACTGCAAAGTCAATGGAAGAATGTACAAATGGGTGAAAGCATACCTGCACAACAGAAGAGCCCGAGTACAAATAGACGGACTCAAGAGCAAGAAAGTACTACTGCGTCACGGTGTCCCCCAGGGCGGAGTCTTGTCCCCCACACTTTTTCTAATCTTCATCAATGATCTTGTTGCTCACCTACCGCATGGAATTAAAGCGGCAATGTATGCCGATGGCCTGGTTCTATGGAGCACAAATGAATATGCATCAGTGGCCACCAGATTGCTACAAAGAGCTATAGATACATTTGCTGCATGGGCAAATAGATGGTGTGTCAGCATAAACACTGACAAGTGCAGCACCACCCTATTTACCCTCTCTCCAAAACAAAAGGCAGGGATCATCCAGATAAATGGAACACCCCTAAGAGAAGATAAAGAACCAACATACCTTGGAGTAACATTTGATGGCAAGCTGACATGGAGAAAGCACATCAACAAAGCAGTAGCAAAAGCCAGAAGGAAAATAGCCATCCTGAGAAAGCTAAGTGGAACCACATGGGGAGCCAGTACAAAAATACTTAGCAAAGTTTACCAACAGAGCATACGAGCACACCTGGAATATGGGTCAACTGCGTGGTGTTCAGCATCAAATACCACACTACAAGAGCTGGACAAGGTGCAAAATCAAGCACTTAGAGTCACCACAGGAGGGATGAGATCAACCCCTATAGTGGAAATGGAGAAGATGGGGAGGACACAGGCACTGAGTGAGCGCAGAGATACGAAAACGCTAATACAAGCAGAAAAGTTCCTCAGCTTGCCAGGCCACCCTATGAAGAACAGATTTGAAAACCTAGCTATGGGGCGGTTGAAAAGAAGTAGTTTTATCCACCAGGCCAAACGACTCTGCAGAGAAACCACTGATCTGCCCACAGTTGGTATCCCCCTAACAACTATTCCAGAGCGAACTCCATGGAAAGATGAGCATAGACTATCATTACAAATCCAGACAAAAGTGAGAGGAATATTTGACAAGGAAGAACAGAACAGTGTGCAGCGCAGAACAGCCACTCTCAGCTTCCTTGATGAAGAATACCCACAGGACCTCTGGATCCGAGTCTACACAGATGGGTCAGCACAAAATGCTGTTTGAAATGGAGGAGCGGGAGTGTACATAGAATACCCAAATAATACTAGGGACACAGCCAGAGTACCGACAGGAAAGTACTGCCATAACTATGATGCCGAAATTGAGGCAATCAAGATAGCAACAGAGAAATTACTAAATAACAGCAATGGTACACAACCTGTGGTGCTACTAACAGATGCAAAATCAGTACTCGAGGCGCTCCTCTCTGGGAAATTGCCAGTACTAAGGACACTACTTTCTGAACTTAGCAGTCAGCATAAAGTCACCATACAGTGGATACCATCCCACTGTGGAGTACCCGGAAACGACAGAGCTGATCAATTGGCTAAGGAAGGAGCCAAAGAGGAACAGCCTGATGTGCCCGTTACATACCACCAAAAGAAAAGAATGATCAAATCAGTCAGAAAGCCACCAAAACCTGCTCAAGATGACTACCACATTATGGACAGACCAGAACAAGTCATTATTCTGCGCCTCAGAACAGGACACAATAGATTACGCAACCACATGTATACAAAATTCAAGATTGGTGAAACAGCCATGTGCACATGTGGATTGGCGTCGCAGACAGCAGAGCACATACTCCAAGACTGCCCAAAATATAACATATCTAGGCAAACCTTCTGGCCTAGAGAGACGACAGTGGAAGATAAACTCTATGGACCACTGTGTGAACTGAAAAAAAAAACAGTTCAATTCATGCAAGAGACGACATTGCAGATATAGACATATTTCAAGCGAACGAAAGAAGAAGAAGAAGAAGAAAGAGTTTTCGGTTAAATGTGTAGGGACTCATTGGAGTTTTCAGATCTGGAGGCAGCTCATTCCATAAGTGAGCACCAGAATAGGCGAAACATGTTTTATATAGGTCCAATCTAGGCTTTGGGACATCAAGATTACGCTCAGTAATTTGCCATTGCTTTCTGAGCGGCCGGCTCAGTTATCCCGCAAGTCACCAGCGGGGGTCGAACCGCTCCCAGCTCTCGCCCGCTACGAGACTCTGCTTGATAAACGGGATTACGGAGAAAGTGTTGTAACTCCTCGGCCAGAGAGACCGGCAAATTATGTTAACATCCTGAAATAATCAATCAATTCTTCAATATTGAACATTCTTTGCCCTCATACCACAGACAAACGACCAAAGTGAACATTTTTGTGCGAGCAATACCAGTACACTTTCAGTGAATGTACGTGAGCATTATTCTCTACAACAGTCTAAGTACCAGGTACTTCACACAAATTAGATTTCAGACAGCAATTATCAGTCTCTTCACTGTTTTATAGTTATTCCCCTTCGTTGTTCTCTTGTTAGAAACCAGATGCGATGAATTGTGTCCCCTTGTTTGTTAATTAAAACCATATGTCAGACTACACACGCAGTGAATCGATATTTGGACACCGGAATGCTCCTGACCCACTTTCGTCCCACACTTAAGTGTGGGCGGATGTAAGTTCATTTATTCTGTCTGTCCATTGCCTTGAATATCTTACCACTTTGTAAGTGTGCACATACAAATGTAAATGTCATTTTACGAGGTTCAGTAGTAATGTAAGACGCAACAATAAATCTATTTCTTCCCCCCCCCACCCCCAACCTCGTAAATGTTTACCCTGTTCTGGTCACTATATTTACGTGATTTGATTATACATGAACTGGCCGTATTGTCAATGAACTATTCGTCCAATCACATACATTGTCCATGAATTGTTCGTCCAATCACATACCTTGGCAATTAACTGTTCGTCCAATCACATACATTGTGATTAAAGTACATTGCACTTGATAGTTTTGTCGTAAACGTATATTATTTGTAGTAAATTAACATAAATTATTTACGTCCCCCCCCCCCCCCCGCATATCCTGTACAGGACATCGCTGTCAACATCAGCATCTTTCAGCTGATTGTTGATTTCTTGGCAAGATTACGCTCAGTAGTTTGCCATTGCTTTCTAGGCGACCGGCTCATATACCCCGTAAGTTACCGGCGCGGAGAGAACCGCTACAGATTCTCGCGAAACGTCACGTTACTTACGAGAGTATACGAGATTAGGAGAAAGTCGTGTAACCTCTCGACCAGGGAGACCGACTTATTTACGATACTGTAAACATATATTGCTTATGCTATTATATTGTGTATAGTATTGTAAACATATATTAGTTTGCTTCGTATAAACGTATACTATTTATGTAATCATAAACGTATATTATTTATGGTTTCGTAAAAGTATATTATTTATTGTACATTAAACGTGTGTTATTTATATTATCATTTATTCATTAAGTATCATGTCCTTTGTAGAACCTCGCTCCCGTAACAACATTCCGGAAAGCTTCTCGGTCATGAGCAAGATGTCCCGAGTCCGATACACCCATCTGGAGATCATCCGCCACATCCTGCACCCATCTTCTCTTTGGCCTTCCTCTTCCTCTCTTCCCGGGCATATACCCCTCCATTATTGTTCTCTTCTCTCTAAACTTTCGTGACGTTTCAAGTGATCAAAATATTTCAATTTTCTTTGTTTTATTGTCTCCAATACCCAACCTTCTTCAATATTCAGATCTCGTCGAATGATTGCATTTATTATTTTCTGTATCCAAGATATTCTTAGAATCTGTCTATAAAATTTATATTCAAAGGCATGTATGCGCTGTTCAGCTTGTTTAGTAAGTGTCCAGGTCTCACAGGCATGTGTTGCAATGGAAAAGATGCATGCTCTTAAAAATCTAAATTTTGAAGGTCTATCAGACCCACGCCACAATTTATTCAATTGTGTTAGTTTTTGAAGTGCAATAAATATTCGTCTTTTAATGTCTTTTATTGTTTCACCATTGTTGGTAATTAATGACCCAAGATATTCAAAACGTTCCACCACCTTCAATGTTTCCTCATTAACATAGATTTCTTTCTCTATATTAGTTGCATCTTTGTTTTTTGCTATATGTGATATAAGTTGTGATTTTCACTATTCTTTTGGGTTGACGTTATTAATTTCTCTATACCATTCTGTGATGTTGATATTGATACTGTATAATCTGCATACCGAATCTCTGGAATTTCAAGACCACCGATATTTTGGGGCATTCTATCGCTCCTCGGTTATATCATCTCTGACATTTCTCATTATATTTTCGGCGTACAGGTTAAACAAATAGGTGGACAGCACACATCCCTGACGGACTCCTTGCTTGTTATCAAACTAATCTGATGTCTCACCATCTATTCTAACCGCTGCTTGTTGGTATAGACAGAGCATTTTTATGAGTTGTACTGATGGAAAGCCCATTTTCCTCATGATTTCCCAAAATTTATGATGGTGTATACAGTCAAGTGCTTATGAATAATCCACAAAACATGAAAATAGGTTTCATTAAATTATCTACACTTCTCTATTATTAAACGCATGTTGAGTTTGTGATCTCTTGTTCCTCTTCCTTGTCTACATGCAGCTTAAACCACGGATTTATATCATCGCAAACGTATATTATGTTTGCTATCCTAAATTGGTTTTATTTATGGCAGCGTAAACATATATATATATATATATATACAAGGGCTTCTCATAAGTCTTTAGCCTGACCATGAAGGAGTAGGCAGAGAAAATTGAAATTTGGCACAGTGCTTATTCCTTCTCAATGTAGCCACTACCTGAATTTATGCATTTCTGCCATCTCTGCGTGACTTTGAAAAGACCTTCACAATAAAACAACCTATTGTTCGAACTCAACCAGTTATCACAAGCCAGTATGATATCTTCGACACTGTCAAAACAATTTCCATTCAGCTGTTTTCTTTTTAAGATTTGGGAAAATAAAAAAGTCTGATGGAGCCAAATCTGGAGAATAAGGTGGATGTGGAAGAATTTCAGTATTCAAATCGTTGACCCTCCCCCGATGTGTCTCCACCTTGTCGCGGAGGGGGGGGGGAGGGGGGGGCTTGAGTGTCTCAATGACCCCAAGAGCTATGCCGATGGAAGCACAACTACATGTCGGACAGGTTTTAGAGTAGGGGAAAGACCAAGAGAGACACAATCTGCTGCTCTGCAGGTAGACTGAGGATAGCAGTCAAAGTCTAAATCTGGCGCACGATGCCGCTAATTCTTGGTCCGGACACATACTCTAAGGCTGTCAGCTGAGGGATATGGTTGAACGCCTCTAAGCAATAAACACTCGGATGTCGATACCCACCTACCGAAAAATGGAGGTGAGATGCTAAGCACGCTACATGCTTACTTCAGATACGTGTCCGAAGGTTCTTAGCTGGGGGATATGAGGGATCCCCGGATGAGAGGACCTGGCTGTATTTCGCTCACTGAAGCACGGAGGTAAGGTGCTGAGCCGGCAGCACATGTAGCCTACCCCGTGAGCGGCACTTAAGGTGGCAAATGGCAGAGCGGCTTAGTCGCACGAAGAGGTTACGATAAAAGTCTGTATCTATACCATAGAGTGAGCGTAGTCAAATGTGAAAAAAACGTCTCAAAAACACGAAGTGGAACGCTTGGCTAGAGAATCCATCACGTGGTAGCCCGAAGCGAAAGCCTGATGAGTGGATGTCATCCGCAGACTGTAAGTCCTGGTCTGTGTGGGGAGCGACCAATGGCAAAACGAAGTGCCAAATACATGGAAGTGAGGATTTAAAGCAGCCACGAGCAGGATGTGGCGACTCCTCGGGTGAGCCCAGTCTCAGAGCGCTATGTGCCGGCTCTACATTTATGGAAGCCTCCTTGGATAGCGGGAAATGCCCATGGTTTGCCCTTGCCTGCCCTTGAGGGTTAATCGTGATGTCTTTGACCAGCTGAGATGTGGGCGACACCACCGCAGTAAAAAGTCAACTTCTCTCGAAACCCCGGGAAGGCAAACTCATAAAAATGCCTGAAGTCGGGTGTGCTGGCCTACGGGTGCAAATAAATTAGGAACAACGCATAAACGTCCGGGCGAAATGTCTTTCTGCTAGGAACAGCTCTGACTACATAGTTTTCCGAATACCCCTCGTGCCCAGAACTGTAGAGTCGTGCTCTGACTATATTGTCCCCGGGCACAGCGACAAGCACATGTTGGAATCGAAAACTCGCTGAGTGGATACCATCTGCAGACCGGTCTGGTTTGTGCGGGAAAGGCCCGTGGTGAACGAAATGCCCAATATATTGAAGTGAGGAATTAAAGCAGCCATGAGCAGGACGTGACGATTCCCTCGGTGAGCCCAGCACCAGGGCGCTATGTGTCGGCTCTGCAACTATGGAAGCCACCCTGGATGGCGGAAAAATGCCACAGACTGTCCCTGCCTTCCCTTGAGTGCTGATCGTGAAGTATTCGACCGTTCCGACTTGACCAGTTGGGATGTGGACGGCACCACAAAAGTGAGAGTCCCACAGGAATGCTAACCTGTCAAAAATGCACGCTAAAAGTCGGATGTGTTGGCCTAAGAGTTTCGGCCCAAGGGTGCCTAACCAGACACACCGCAATCACATCTGAAAAAACACTCTGGATGAACGCAAAGAAGAAGAAATCGTGGGCAGTTTGCAGCACAAGCCGTTGTCCTTAAGCAAAGGCAGAATTTGCGTACGCGCTATCCCTCGTTTTCTGGTCACAGCCTTTCTTAGTTTGATAAGGAGATCGGCATAGTACTGCCCATTAGTACTGCCCATTAACCGTGTTGCCATAAAGCATGTAATCTTTTTTGACGTCACAAAAAAACAGTCAGCACTTTTCTTGCAGATTTTTGTGCTCTTGGCTTGACATGTGTTGGCGAGCCCGGGGTTTTCCACTACATGCTGGAAATTTTGGATTCTGGGTCATAATGGTGAATCCAAGTCTCATCTACCGTCACCATGGTCGTCAACATGTTTTTCGACCGCCACATGTTGAGCAACTGGCCACAGCAATAAACCCGTGTTTGTTTCTGTTCACATGTCAGCAGGCGCGGGACCCAGCGGGCACACACTTTTCTCATGTTCAGTTTGTTGTGTAAAATTCTAAAAACTGTACTCTTACTCAGTTTTGCTGAACCCGGTATCTCTGCAATTGTCATTTGCCTGTCCTGGTCTATGATTTTCTTCACTTTTGCAGCATTTGCACTCTGAGGACGGTCGTCCTGATCTTGGCAGATCAGCAACTTGGGAACAGCCACACTTAAACTGCAAATACCAGAAGCATACGAAGGAAAGACTTCCACAAACACTGGCTCCATTTCCCTGTGTATTTCTGTAGGTGTTTTTCCCTGTAACATCAAGAATTGTATCACAATCCTGGCGTCTGATTTCTCCATTGTTCTGACAAACCGTTGGATGTGCAGATCTGGTCAATAGGGTGCGTTGTTCTATGCACCATATCGGGAAAACCAGTTGAGGAGGAAAATTCATAATTCATATTTCCATTACAAATTGAATGAGCTATACAAATTTCAATTTTCTCCGCCTACTCCTTCATGGTCAGGCTAAAGACTTATGAGAAGACCCATGTGTGTGTGTATGTGTGTGTGTGTGTGCGTGCGTGCGTGCGTGCGTGTGTGTGTGTATGAGAGAGCAGACCGCCTTGCGTTGGTTTTTTACAAAATGGTATTAGTGGCGGTCGTTCAGAAAGCAATGGCAAACTACAGAACGTAAACTTGTCAAGAAATCACAAAATCCCAAAAAAATGCTGATGTTGACTGCGACGTCCTGTCAATGATATCCATTCATTCAGTAGCATGTCCTTTGCAGAACCTCGCTCCCATAACAACCTTCCGGAAAACCTCTCGATCATAAGCAAGATGTCCCGCGTCCGATACACGCATCTGGAGATCATTCGCCACATCCGGCAACCATTTTCTCTTTGGCCTTCCTCTTCCTCTCTTCCCAGGCATATACCCCTCCATTACTGTTCTCTCCAAACTTTCGTGACGTTTCAAGTGACCAAAATATTTTAATGTTCTTTCTTTTATCGTCTTTAATTAATAGCCAACCTTTTTCAGTATTCAGTTCTGAGGAACATCTAATGGCAGTGGAGATGTGGTTTCTTGGGGGAAATGCAAAGAATACCATGGACAGACAGAAACACCAGTGACCAAGTACTACAAGAAACAACGAAAACCATAAACTGATTTCAGCGTCAACCTGCCAGCGGTGATCAATGTCTGAGTCATGATTTCAGCATCAATCTGCCAGCGGTGATCAATGTCTGCGTCATGATTTCAGCGTCAATCTGCCAGCGGTGATCAATGTCTGCGTCATGATTTCAGCGTCAGTCTGCCAGCTGACAGCAAGGGAATGTCTGCAACTCTGTATGTACACCTAAATTAGTGCCATGTGGTTTGTGGGAATTTGTACACCACATTAGTGGCATGTGGTTTGTGGAGATATGTACAATAAACTTGTGACATCACGACTATTTATGAAAATGTGTATGGATATGTGTACACATGAACTTGAGACATCACGTCTGTTTATAGAAATGTGTAAAAACAAACTAGTGACATGACGTCTGTTTTTGAAAATGTGTACACATGCACTTGAGACATCACGTTTGTTTGTGGGGAATGTGTACACATAAACTAGTGACATCACGTCTGTTTACGAAGATGTGCACACATAAACCGGTTATAACCCCCAGGATGTAAACTTGCACTGTCTCCACTGAATGTCACTGCAACCATCCCCGCCCCGACGCTAACGGCCATTGAACAAGATTTGTCAATGTGTCTCCTCTCTGGACATATTGCACGGAGACAGGTTTTTGTGGCGGTGTGATCACAGTGTGAACATTGCCGAGTGTAGGGCTGGTGTGTGGTGTTATTGGAGACATTTGTCTAGCAGATCACGTCAGCTGTGCTCATCTAATGCCGCCGCCAACGTGGCACGGCTGGTGCACGGCTCAGGTTTGATATCTGCCTGGTCTCGAGATTGATGACCTCGTTCACCGACATCGTTGACTCGCTTGAGTGGACACTGCTGGACATTGATCACGGACATTATGGCGCGGGTTTGTCTGTCTGGTCGTGCACGTAACTTGAATGTATCTAGAGCAGGCGGTCTGTGGGCACGTCGCTGGCGCGTGAGTGATGGAGCGCTCATCTAGACCTGGCTGGTTATACGTGCATAGATCAGGGGCATTGTAGGGACATAGATGCAAGACATGAGGGGACATTGCGGGAACAGAGATGTAAGACATGGGGGAACATTGCGGGAACACAGATGCCAGACATGAGGGAACATTGTAGAAACAATATAGAATACATGAGGGAATATTGCCGAAACAGAGATGTAAGACATGAGGGAACATTGTGGGAACACAGAGGTAAGAAATGAGGGAACATTGTGGGAACAGATAAGTAAGAAATGAGGGAACATTGCGGGAACAAAGAAGTAAGAAAGGAGGAACATTGCGGGAACAGAGATGTAAGACATGAGGAAACATTGCGGGAACAGAGATTAAGACACGAGGGAACCTGCGGGAACAGAGATGTAAGACATGAGGGAACATTGTAGAAACACCATAGAAGACATGAGGGAATATTGCCGAAACAGAGATGTAAGACATAAGGGGAAATTACGGGAACAGAGATGTAAGACATGAGGGAACAGAGATGTAAGACATTAGGGACATTGCAGGAACAGAGATGTAAGACATGAAGGAACATTGCGGGAACAGATATGTAAGATGTGAGGGAACATTGCGGGAACAGATATGTAAGACATGAGGGAACATTGCGGGAACAGAGATGTATGACATGAGGGAACGTTGCGGGAACAGTAATGTAAGACGTGAGGGAACATTGCGGGAACAGAGATAAATGAGGGAACACGGGGGGAACAGAGATTTGAGACATGAGTGAACATTGCGGGAACAGAGATGTAAGAAATGAGGGAACATTGCGGGAACACAGATGCTGTCTCACATTTCTACATGACCCGTACAGTGTGCCCATATGTGAACGATGTTTAGTTCCCTAGTACATGGTACCTGTGACAGACCTGTAGTTCCCCAGTACATACTACCTGTGACAGACCTGTAGTTCCCCAGTACATATTACCTGTGACAGACCTGTTGTTCCCCAGTACAGCGTACCTGTGACAGACCTGTAGTTCCCCAGTACAGCGTACCTGTGACAGACCTGTAGTTCACCAGTACAGGTTTGCGTTTGACATACCTTTAGTTCACAGGTTCAGGGTGGCTGTGAGAGACCTGTAGTTCCCCTGTACATGGTACATGTAACAGATCACTGGGGCTTTGAAGCCATCTGTTAGTGCCAACATGAAACAGTCCCCAGATTCTCTCTGAACAAGACCAGACAAAGAGACTCTACAACGCATCACTGTATTCCTCACAATCTCCTCATTGAGCCGTTATTCTCACTCTGTCTCAACCCACCCGGGCCACTCGAGTTCTGATATCACCTGACCCCAGGTTATCACCGATCCCCCAGATCTGCACTGGGTTTGCAGCTCCGGTTGCTGACGGCTGTCAGACGGCCGGCCCGTGAGCTGGCGCGGCCCCTGCTGTTATCATGAGTGGGTGTCACCCACCGTCCTACGTCTGTCTTCAGTTACAGACATGGCGTGTGTTTATCAAGCCGTGTTGTGTATGTGCAGATTGTACACTGGTTACTGTTTTATGATGTCTATATTGTGGAGCTATTGCCTTGGCCTACTGTAACCACAGCTGTAACGTCACGGCTACACGAGACCGTGATCTCTCTATTGTGGAGATATTGCCTTGGCCTGTGTTGTTTATCCATCAAGAATGATGATGACCATTCATTTCATCCAATGGGGTTGAAATTATGGAGCCGTGAGTTCTAAGATTGCTGATGAGGCTTATTTTGGCTCGAAATGTTCTTCGACAATGTGGGCAAACAATGCTTGACGTTCCAGGAGGAGGATTTCCTGCAGTGGTTTCTCTATCCAGCCTTTTCTTCACAGATCTTGCAGTCCTGGTTGCTTCATAAGTGACTGCAGCCTTATGTAATGATGCACGCCACAAATTATGGTCTTTAGCAAGCTATTATAAGTGGAACAAGCTATTACAAGTGGGGCAAGCTATTACAAGTGGGGCAAGCTATTACAAGTGGGGCAAGCTATTACAAGTGGGGCAAGCTATTACAAGTGGGGCAAGCTATTACAAGAGGGATAAGCTATTACAAGTGGGGCAAGCTATTACAAGTGGGGCAAGCTATTACAAGTGGAACAAGCTATTACAAGTGGAACAAGCTATTACAAGTGGGGCAAGCTATTACAAGTGGGGCAAGCTATTACAAGTGGGGAAAGCTATTACAAGTGGCGAAAGCTATTACAAATGGGGCAAGCTATTACAAGTGGAACAAGCTATTACAAGTGGAACAAGCTATTACAAGTGGGGCAAGCTATTACAAGTGGGGCAAGCTATTACAAGAGGGATAAGCTATTACAAGTGGATCAAGCTATTACAAAAGGAACAAGCTATTACAAGAGGGGCAAGCTATTACAAGTGGGGTATTTATTGTTTCGGTCAGTCAGTCATTTAGATAGTCATTTGTATAGTGAAGTTCCTAGTCACTCAGTGAGTCACTCAGCTACCTAGTGAGTCTATCAGTCACACGGTGAGTCAGTCATTCAGTCAATAAGTCAATGAATCAGTCGCTCAGTCTCTCAACACTTTATAGATCCAAAGATCTCGCCGTTCCCCTCTCCCGCAACTGGAACACTACGCAGGTGTCCTCACCTGCCAAAGTGAACCCCACCCAGATACCCGCCTTAACCACGTGAACCCCCACCCAGATACCCGCCTCTACCTCGTGAACCCGAACCAGATACCCGCCTCTGTCACGTGAACCCCACCCAGATACCCGCCTCTATCACGTGAACCCCAACCAGATACCCGCCTCTATCACGTGAACCCCACCCAGATACCCGCTTCTATCACGCGAACCCCAACCAGATACCCGCCTCTATCACGTGAACCCCAACCAGATACCCGCCTCTATCACGTGAACCCCACCCAGATACCCGCTTCTATCACGCGAACCCCACCCAGATACCCGCCTCTATCACGTGAACCCCAACCAGATACCCGCCTCTATCACGTGAACCCCAACCAGATACCCGCCTCTATCACGTGAACCCCACCCAGATACCCGCTTCTATCACGCGAACCCCAACCAGATACCCGCCTCTATCACGTGAACCCCAACCAGATACCCGCCTCTATCACGTGAACCCCACCCAGATACCCGCTTCTATCACGCGAACCCCAACCAGATACCCGCCTCTATCACGTGAACCCCAACCAGATACCCGCCTCTATCACGTGAACACCACCCAGATAGCCGTCCCTGTCAGTAGCTGACATGAAAGTCAACAGCGTGTGCACATCAATCACCCAGAAAGTAAAATTGAGCCACACACAAAAACAGGTCAGTCTGTGGTTAGAGAGGTATAGTTCTCGGCCTACGCCCATCCATTATCTGCACTGTCAATTGCCAGATAATGGAAGATCCCAACTTGAGCGCTCCAAGTTCTGGGCAAGCGACAATTTAATTTACAAAACCGGCTTTCTGCATGCAGAGCTCATTTGCATACAAACTGGCAAAATGGGGAAGTTGGAATTAACTCACACCTTTTCTCTCCCGTCTTATATTATATCTCCTGCAGGCCAGGACTCCGTCATGCAGCCATCATGGTTTGGCGTCCCGGCCTGTTCCCATCCGTCATGTGTCCTCCCCCGTTGTCAGGGGAATGGGGAAAAGAGGGAGAGACTGAGGGCAGAGTTTGACGATCGTTAGTGTGTCTTGTACTTCCTTGTAGCTTGTCTGTGTGCCTGTGTGCCTTTGTGACTGTGTCTCGGTGTATCTGTGTGTCTGTGTATGTGTGTATGTGTGTCTGTGTGACTGTGTGTCTATGTGTATGTGTGTTTGTGTGTCTATGTGTATGTGTGTCTGTGTGTATGTGTGTCTGTGTGACTGTGTCTCTGTGTGACTGTGTCCCTGTGGGTCTGTGTATTTGTGTGACTGTGTCTGTGTGACTGTGTTTCTGTGTCTGTGTGTGAGTGTGTCTGTGTCTCTGTGTGGCTGTATGTGTTTGTATGTCTGTGTATCTATGTATCTGTGTGTCTGTATGTCTGTGTGTGTCTGTATGTCTGTGTGTCTATGTATATGTGTGTCTATGTATATGTATGTCTGTGTGTGACTGTATGTATGTGTGTCTATGTATCTGTGTGTATGTATGTCTGTGTGTCTGCACCAGAACACGGATGTCTCTAACGAGGCTCCGAGAGAGAGAGAGAGAGAGAGAGAGAGAGAGAGAGAGCGTGTGCGTGCATTATGCGGTGTGTGTGTATGTGATGTGGCGTATCATGTGTGGGACAGTTGAAGTGTTATCGTTACATGTGTGGTGTGGGGTGGTAAAGATAATAAATGAAAATAATGACAAGTTCGCTAGGGGTATTCCGTATGAATGGGACCTTAATCCCACACCCGCCCTCTATAGGAAATAATATACTGGCTCGAGAAACCCCCAAGCATTGAACAAGGCAGAAAAGGGTTCAAGTTCAACACTAATATAGAAGAAATGTTTCCCATAGAAGGCTGGGAGATCCGGGAAGTTCTACCACAGACACCCGAGTAACTAATCACTCTACCCAGAAGGTGTGTCTATGTGTAAGTGCCCCGCCCCACATTTAATCTCCCATATATAGATACATAAACAATGACAAGTATCCACTGCCATGCACATCCACAGTATTACATAACAGCTGGGGGACAACCATTGTTAGACGCAAACAGCAACCATAACTGGACTATAAACATCAACTTTGGAACAACATGTTTACAATGAAGTAACTTCAAGGCTTGATTAAACCAAAACAACAAACCACTGTATTGTGAAAACATTAGGGTCCTGGACAAACCCTGTTGGCTGAATCATGGTGACATATACATGAAAGAAATGATCATATGCAGGCAATGCACACAAAGTATACAACCAGAACAGACTTCCCCAAACATCCCCAAAAAAGGTTCACAACAAATACATGTGTCACACACACAAAACAAAGCAAATGAAAACTAATCAATACCAATACATAGATAAAGAAAAACTATCTAATCTGTCTCTGGTATTATCCTATGTGTCTCTTGATGACTCCTTCTCCTTCAGTATCCACTAAAAACAAGTCTGGCCATAATCCCACTTGCTATAATCCTGGAAAACAGCAGCTTTATATATATATATATATATATATATATATATATATATATATATATATATATATATATATATATATATATATATATATATATATATATATATATATATATATATATATATCCACCTATTCAGAAAATTGGGGATTGCATACACACACACACGGAGCTTCCACCTCCGGATCATATATCCAAAGCGTAAACATGAAGGGGTAATCCATATGAATCCAAAGTGGATATACTGTAATCTACCAAGACACAGCTGCTAAGTAACTGTGCTAGGGGCATTCCGGAGTGGTATAACAGACAGATATGAGTCTGAAGCGTTCCAGCGTGGCGTAACAAAACTGTATAAAACTTCAGCTGTCCATGCGATTGATTCAATCAGGATCAGGCACAAACACTTTCAGTATATCTTTGGATGAGGAGAGACATCACATTATCCATAGTATTTCCTGACAGAACTAATTTGAATTGGGCATAAATATTCCAGCCCTTTTCTGAGTTAAGATGTAGGCATCTCTTTCTTCATCTAAATACACGACTTGATTGACCGGGAGTTGGTATAGTGCTTGACTGTCCATGTCTGGGATATGATGGATGAGAAGATTCAAAGGAAGCTGGGAGTCCACAAAAGCAGTTGGTAAATCCATACTGTTCAATTATGGTGAACCCCTGACTATCCATGCCTCTGGTATATGACAGTTGAACGTGGAATCAGGCGGTGACTTTAGAAGAGGGCATACCTCATGTCTTTGCAGACATTGAAAAGATTAACACCGTCTGTAAGTTCCCAGAGGTAGGGAATCCACTTCAGCATAGTCAAAGTCCATTAATTATCCAGGCATTGACATACAAGTTCAGGGTGTGTGGCAGTAACCAGCACTCTCTGTAGAATATTAGGGGTAGGCTGATAACCGAGTTTCCTGCCTCTAATCCAAATATGGTGACTATAACTCCAGTTCCAATACTCCACCCGCATCTCTCCAGCGCTATATAGTGAAGAAAAAAACAGGGTCGATATACATTAGTAATTAAACCCAATACTCTGATAACAGTGTATCATAATAAAATATATATACTGATAACAGTGTATCATAATAGAAATAAAGGAAACAAAAGGGAAGAAGAAAGAAAGGTGTTTCTAGTTTCCTAGCACTTGTCGCCTACTGTAGAGTTTTGTCTCACTCCAAAAGTGAGTGAGGTATCCACTCAATAGGTACATCTCTTCTGGACTGACACTGGAGCTTCTTGAGGGGTTATTCACCTCCTAAATATCCAAACATCTTGATAGTACCGCTGTCACAACATGGACAAAATCCCTGAGGCAATGGCCTCATGTAAACCTTCATAAATCTCCTTTCCATAGTTACAAACAGCATTAGGTAAGTACCACTGACAAATGACAGAAGGCTAGCTACCAGATCAGTCATCTCCTCTTGCATCATCCTCACCATCACCATCAACATCATCATCATCATGTGTTTGTCCCCACTTGGGTGAAGTTATGTTTACTCCAGCAGTAAAAACATGAACATAAAAGGTAAAATACTCATAAAAGAGAAATCATGTGAATCTTTTCCCATACACTCGAGATTTTATATATCATACACAATGAAAATCCCATATCATCATTTATGAAAAAGACTACATGGCAATCACACCTCTGTGTATTTACAACAATGTAAACAAAAGATTAACTCCTAAGTGCATGAAAAAGTCAAGCGAGAATATATATCTCTCTATCTAACAGACTATTTATGTTGTACACAGATAGTAATATTTCTCCATCATAAGGGCAGAAATACAAAATAAGCACTCAGAAAGAACACTTTATAACACAAAGACAAGTTGTGAAAGATAAGCATTTAGGAATAAAATAGGTTTCCAAAAGCGTATCAGAAAGGTGACTCATAGCAAGATTACATTGTTAGACTTATGAAAGCCGACTGGACAACATAGCGATGACAGACTGCGTGGCTCAAACCAACTTTTCAATGAAAAGTGATTCTCATATTTTTCACACACCAACTTCAATCATGATATTAGTTCTATCAAAGCATTCATCCTAATACATAACATGATATGTCTTAAAATGCTCACCCAAAGCGCAGGGAGGATAAAGGGGCGATTAAATGAAGCCCCACTGAACCAATGTGTGGCTACTATTTAGAATAAAACATGGCGAGTGCCGGAACCGGCTTTGTCCAGCTAAGTCTTTGTTTCCGGGGCTCAGCCAATCAATTGGCCTTATCTGTAATCAAAGTTAGTTTCGTTACTTTTCCCGTAACTTTTCAATAGCCTCTACTTTCAAGGTAGCGCGTATAGCAACGTCTGCTGGGAAAGGACCAGTGGATGAAACACATACGTGACATGTGGGTGTAATGTGTGTGAAAGCTGGAGAATTATCGTAACATGTGTGGGTGTCATGTGTGGGACAGCTGGAGTGTTATCGTAACATGTGTGGGTGTCATGAGTGAGACAGCTGGAGTGTTATCGTAACATGTGTGGGTGTCATGTCATGTGTGAGACAGCTGGGGTGTTATCGTAACATGTGTGGGTGCCATGAGTGAGACAGCTGGAGTGTTATCGTAACATGTGTGGGTGCCATGAGTGAGACAGCTGGAGTGTTATCGTAACATGTGTGGGTGTCATGAGTGAGAAAGCTGGAGTGTTATCGTAACATGTGTGGATGTCATGTGTGGGACAGCTGGAGTGTTATCGTAACATGTGTGGGTGTCATGTGTGGGACAGCTGGAGTGTTATCGTAACATGTGTGAGTGTCATGTGTGGGACAGCTGGAGTGTTATCGTAACATGTGTGGGTGTCATGTGTGGGACAGCTGGAGTGTTATCGTAACATGTGTGAGTGTCATGCGTGGGACAGCTGGGGTGTTATCGTAACATGTGTGGGTGTCATGTGTGGGACAGCTGGAGTGTTATCGCAACATGTGTGGGTGTCATGTGTGGGACAGCTGGAGTGTTATCGTAACATGTGTGGGTGTCATGTGTGGGACAGCTGGAGTGTTATCGTAACATGTGTGGGTGTCATGTGTGGGACAGCTGGAGTGTTATCGTAACATGTGTGGGTGTCATGAGTGAGACAGCTGGAGTGTTATCGTAACATGTGTGGGTACCATGTGTGGGACAGCTGGAGTGTTATCGTAACATGTGTGGGTGCCATGAGTGAGACAGCTGGAGTGTTATCGTAACATGTGTGGGTGTCATGTCATGTGTGGGACAGCTGGAGTGTTATCGTAACATGTGTGGGTGCCACGAGTGAGACAGCTGGAGTGTTATCGTAACATGTGTGGGTGCCATGAGTGAGACAGCTGGAGTGTTATCGTAACATGTGTGGGTGTCATGAGTGAGACAGCTGGAGTGTTATCGTAACATGTGTGGGTGTCAAGTTTGAGACTGTGACGTGCCATTTGAGATCTTTAGATGTGGCAGAATCTGATCTGCATATCAAAATAGCGAAATATGTGTATGACAGTATAGAGAGATGTCTGTATGACAGTATAGTGATATGTCTGTATGACAGTATAGAGATATGTCTGTATGACAGTATAGAGAGACGTGTTTATGACAGTATAGAGAGATATCTGTATGACAGTATAGAGATATGTCTGTATGACAGTATAGAGAGATATCTGTATGACAGTATAGAGAGACGTGTTTATGACAGTATAGAGAGATATCTGTATGACAGTATAGAGATATGTCTGTATGACAGTATAGAGAGATATATGTATGACAGTATAGAGATATGTCTGTATGACACTATAGAGAGATATCTGTATGACAGTATAGACAGATATCTGTATGACAGTATAGAGATATATCTGTATGACAGTATACAGAGATATCTGTATGACAGTATAGAGAAATATCTGTATGACAGTATAGAGAGATGTATATATGACAGTATAGAGAAATGTATGTATGACAGTATAGAGAGATATATGTATGACAGTATAGAGAAATGTCTGTATAACTGTATAGAGAGAGATATGTATGACAGTATAGAGAGATATATGTATGGCAGTATAGAAACATGTATGTATGACAGTATAAAGAGATATATGTATGACAGTATAGAGAGATGTATGTATGACAGTATAGAGAGATGTCTGTATGACAGTATAGAGAGATGTCTGTATGACAGTATAGAGAGATATATGTATGACAGTATAGAGAGATATATGTATGACAGTATAGAGAAATTTATGTATGACAGTATAAAGAGATATATGTATGACAGTATAGAGAAATGTCTGTATGACAGTATAGAGAGATATATGTATGACAGTATAGAGAGATATCTGTATGACTGTATAGAGAGATATATGTATGACAGTATAGAGAGATATCTGTATGACAGTATAGAGAAATATCTGTATGACAGTATAGAGAGATGTATGTATGACAGTATAGAGAGATGTCTGTATGACAGTATAGAGAGATATATGTATGACAATATAGAGATATATATGTATGACAGTATAGAGAAATGTCTGTATGACAGTATAGATATATATATATATGACAGTAAAGAGAAATGTATGTATGACAGTATAGAGATATATATGTATGACAGTATAGAGAAATATCTGTATGACAGTATAGAGAAATGTATGTATGACAGTATAGAGAGATATATGTATGACAGTATAGAGAGATATATGTATGACAGTACAGAGACATGTATGTATGATAGTATAGAGATATATATGTATGACAGTATAGAGAAATATCTGTATGACAGTATAGACAAATGTATGTATGACAGTATAGAGAGATATATGTATGACAGTATAGAGAGATATATGTATGACAGTACAGAGACATGTATGTATGACAGTATAGAGAGATATGTGTATGACAGTATAGAGAGATGTCTGTATGACAGTATAGAGAGATGTCTGTATGACAGTATAGAGAGATATATGTATGACAGTATAGAGAGATATATGTATGACAGTATAGAGAAATGTCTGTATGACAGTATAGAGAGATATATATATGACAGTATAGAGAAATGTATGTATGACAGTATAGAGATATATATGTATGACAGTATAGAGAAATATCTGTATGACAGTATAGAGAGATGTCTCTATAAAAGTATAGAGAGATGTCTGTATGACAGCACAAAGAGATGTATGTATGACATTATAGATATATGTCTGTATGACTATAAAGAGATGTCGTTATGATGAACGAACAAACTTTATTTTAAAAGAGTTAATTGGGCACGCAGGCCCGTCTTACATTCTGCCCTTCTATCACTCACTTTCATACATTATTTCATTCATACATCTTTCAAGGCTAACAGAGAGCAGCAACAATATAAATGGCATACATTATAAAGGCATGGGCAAAATGCGAACATCAATACTACACGACTCAGTAATATTAGATAATGGTTACACTTGTTATTAGTACAGTACATATAGTACTGTACATATAGATTTCTGTATGACAGTGCATATAGATTTCTGTATGACAGTATAGAGAGATGTGTGTATGACAGAACATAAAGGTATCTGTATGACAGTACAGAGAGACACTTGCCCTAGAAGGGACAGATAATTTCGTGACACGAGTCCATAGCTCACATTGCTGTCTGCCGTGTCTGACCGCTCACTTACAATCTCAAGTCTTAAGTCTGGCTCGGTTCAACTGACTCCGACACCTGACTCCGACACACAAGGACCATCTGTGGACGTGATGGGTCGGCATTTTTGAGGAAATTCGTTCATTAACATTCGGGAGGTTAGGTGTTTATGACATCATTAAGTACCAGATCGTGCTACCTCCTGAAATACGTGCCTCTCCGACTGAAATACGTGCCTCTCCGCCTGAAATACGTGCCCCTCCGCGAGCGGCGCTTTCACTGGCTCGTGCTGTAAATGTAACCAATGAACGGATGTTTGTCGAAGCGACTGGTCTCTTGGGTTTAATGATCAGGTACAGACGCGAGGATTGTCGGGGTCGTGTCGCTGGGTTACACCAGCAGCGACCCCTGTTGTAAGGGTTCCTAACCTATGCTGTGCTGCGCTGTTCATCATGTTGGCAGTCTAGTGCCATCAGTGGATCCCGTGTATCAGCCTAGTACCGTGTAGCGAGTATGTTCGAACCCCACAGAGGGGGGCATGTTTTTTTCTGTTGACCTGGTCTACAGACTGACCCGGCCTAACCAGGGTCCCAGGTCATGTTTGGGGAAGTCAAGTTGGCCGGCTAGATGTTCAGCACATGGTCCATCGAGTGCAGGCGGGTCTGTACAACCATGGGGCTTCCATCATATACCCGTGACCCCTCGTGACCTGGACATGGGTCCTTGAACTATAACCTTTACATCACGCGTCAGAGAGACGGATAGACAGACTCACTGCCAGACAGACTCACTGCCAAACAGATTCACTGACAGACAGACTCACTGTCAGACAGATTCACTGTCAAACAGATTCACTGCCAGACAGATCCACTGCCAGACAGATCCACTGCCGGACAGATTCACTGACAGACAGACTCACTGCCAGACAGATTCACTGCCAGACAGATTCACTGCCAAGACTCACTGCCAGACAGATTCACTGCCAGACAGACTCACTGCCAGACAGATTCACTGCCAGACAGATTCACTGCCAGACAGATTGACTGCCAGACACATTCACTGCCAGACACATTCACTGCCAAACACATTCACTGCCAGACAGATTCACTGCCAGACAGATTCACTGCCAGACAGATTCACTGCCAGACAGATTCACTGCCACACAGATTCACTGCCAGACAGACTCACTGCCAGACAGATTCACTGCCACACAGATTCACTGCCAGACAGACTCACTGCCAGACAGGCTCACTGCCAGACAGATTCACTGCCAGACAGATTCACTGCCTGACAGATTCACTGCCAGACACATTCACTGCCAGACACATTCACTGCCAGACACATTCACTGCCAGATACATTCACTGCCAGACAGATTCACTGCCAGACAGATTCACTGCCAGACAGACTCACTGCCAGACAGATTCACTGCCAGACAGATTGACTGTCAAACAGACTCACTTACAGACAGATTCACTTACAGACAGACTCACTGACTCACTGAAACATAAATTCACTTACAGAGAGAATCACTGACTCATAAATTCACTTACACATAGATTCATTGACACATAAATTAACTTACCGAGGGAATCATTGAAACATAAATTCACTTACAGAGAAAATCACTGACACATACATTCACATACAGAGAGAATCACTGACACATAAATTCACATACAGAGAGAATAACTGACACGTAATTCCCTTACAGAGAGAATCACTGGCACATAAATTCACCTACAGAGAGAATCACTGACGAACAGACTCACTGACACATACACTCCCAGACAGACTCACTGATAGGCTGAATCACTGACAGACTGAATCACTGACAGACAGACTCACTAACAGATAGAAACACTGACAGACTGAATAACTGACAGACTGAATCACTGACACATAAATTCACTTACAGAGAGAATCACTGAAAAACAGTCTGACTGACACATATACTCCCAGACAGACTCACTGACAGACAGACTCACTGACAGACAGACTCTCTGACAGACAGACTCACTGACAGACTGAATCACTGACAGACAGGCTCACTGACAGACAGACAGACTCACTGACAGACTGATTCACTGACAGACTGAATCACTGACAGACTGAATCACTGACAGACAGAATCACTTACAGACTGAATCACTGACAGACTGAATCACTGACAGACTGAATCACTGACAGACTGAATCACTGACAGACTGAATCACTGATAGACTGAATCACTGACAGACTGAATCACTGACAGACTGAATCACTGACAGACAGAATCACTTACAGACTGAATCACTGACAAACAGATTGACTGACTGACTGACTGGCTGACTGACTGACTGACTGGCTGACTGACTGACTGACTGACACACAGAAGTAAACCACCGCCTCCTAATGCCATTCTGAGGCACAGAACATCATGTACCCGGCCGACATGTTCTGTCCCACACTTAGAGGTTCCGGGGCCAGTCTCACGAGGCCCCCTGAGATCAAGAACCTTCTCAGGACCCATGTTATAGGGGTGGGTCGACCCGGGATGCAGGTGGTCACCAGAACATTCCATCTCGGGGGAAACGTGACGAGAATATTATAGACGTCACCTGGACTTCCACGCACAGACACGCACAGACACACGCACGCACAGACACACACACACACACACACACACAACACACACACACACAGATGCACGCATACATACACTCGCACAAAGAAATACATTTTCGGGCATGCGCACGCCAGAAAATGTGTGTGTGTGTGTGTGTGTGTGTGTGTGTGTGTGTGTGTGTGTGTGTGTGTGTGTGTGTGTGTGTGTGTGTGTGCGAGTGCGTGATTGTTTTGTGTTTACACAGATATATACTTGTTCTCAACGACATAATGAGCTTTCCCCTAATATCCATACACGAGAATTGATGTCTGAACTCACATTTACGTGCGTTCCCTCCCCAGAGCTACTCTCTCTCTCTCTCTCTCTCTCTCTCTCTCTCTCTCTCTCTCTCTCTCTCTCTCTCTCTCTCTCTCTCTCTCTCTCTCAGGCAATAACCGCAGGTCGGAGATACAAGCAACAGCCTCAGGAACTTGAACTGCTCGGATGGGGGCACGTCGGTTGCGGTGAAAACATCAACTACAAAGGACATGATGAAAACAACGCGAAAAACAGTTATCTACGAGAAAAACACACTTATCAAGCGCTAACTCAATAAGCTGCCTCCTAACGCCGTCGACGGCCAGAGCAGGCATCAACTCCTGGTGTCTTACATACGATCATAACTCGAGGCACGTGACGAGGTCGGTTTTGAGGCGAAAAGCTTTTATAAAAACAGAGGGGAGAGTTTAGCAGAGAAGATTTCGGGCAATAGATAGACAGGTAGTTCCTGGAGAAAGTTCCTCTCCCTTTGAGAATTAATGGAGTTTGAAAACGGGAGATAAGTGGCGGATAAATTTATGCAGTTATTTCCCGTAATTGGAAAGGAAAAAAAATGGCTTCAGCGATAGAAAACAGAAGTTGAGCGTATAATAGTTTTGTTGTGTTCTCGTCTTCCTTGTTGTCTGTTTTACTGTCTGTTCTTGTTATGTAGAGGTTCCGTTGTGTTTTCACCTTCCTTGTTGTCTGTTTTACTGTCTGTTCTTGTTATGTAGAGGTTCCGTTGTGTTTTCACCTTCCTTGCTGTCTATTTTCCTGTCTGTTCTTGTTATGTAGAAGTTCCGTTATGTTGAGTTGAGTTGAGTTAAGAGCCGACATCACTGCATCACATTCCCATATGTGCTCCGTCCCCTCGTTCAACAGCCAGCGAAGAGTCATACTACTAATCGTTCCCACCGCTATCTGATTAATCATTCTCCTGGCCTTCCCTCTCAGTTTTGAGATTCTTCCAGAACCCCTGCCGATCCCTCGCAATCTCATTCTTTCCACATATGGGTTCTCAATCTGTTCCTCCGCCTTCTCCACGGCGTTATGTTCTCAACTTCATTGTTGTCTAGTTTCCTGTCTGTTCTTGTTATGTAATAGTTCGGTTATGTTTTCACCTTCATTATTGTCCGTTTTCACCTTTTCTTGTGCACGATACCTTCTTGTGCGTCCTACTTAATCCGTGCATGTTCATTGTGTGTCTGTTAGATGTTATATATTTGTTGTTATATGTCTGTTGTTATATGTCTGTTGTTATATGTCTGTTGTTATGTGTCTATTAGTTGTTATATGTCTGTTGTTATATGTCTGTTGTTATATGTCTGTTAGTTGTTATATGTCTGTTGTTATATGTCTGTTGTTATATGTCTGTTGTTATATCTCTGTTAGTTGTTATATGACTGTTAGTTGTTATATTTCTGTTAGTTGTTATATGATTGTTGTTATATCTCTGTTGTTATTTGTCTATTAGGTGTTATATGTCTGTTGTTATATGTCTGTTGTTATATGTCTACTAGGTGTTATATGTCTATTAGTTGTTATATGTCTGTTGTTATGTGTCTGTTAGTTGTTATATGTCTGTTAGTTGTTATATGATTGTTGTTATATGTCTGTTAGTTGTTATATGATTGTTGTTATATCTCTGTTAGTTGTTATATGACTGTTAGTTGTTATATTTCTGTTAGTTGTTATATGATTGTTGTTATGTCTCTGTTAGTTGTTATGTGATTGTTGTTATTTCTCTGTTAGTTGTTACATGTCTGTTGTTATGTGTCTATTAGTTGTTATATGTCTGTTAGTTGTTATATGTCTGTTAGTTGTTATATGACTGTTAGTTGTTATATGATTGTTGCTATGTATCTGTTAGTTGTTACATGTATGTTGTTATATGTCTATTAGTTGTTATATGTCTGTTGGTGAGTACATCTCTGTTAGTTGTTATATGACTATTAGTTGTTATATGATTTTTGTTATATCTCTGTTAGTTGTTATATTATGTTGTTATATGTTTCTTAGTTGTAATATGTCTGTTAGTTGTTATATCTCTGTTACTTGTTATATGTCTGTTAGTTTTTATATGTCTGTTAGTTGTTATATGCCTGTTAGTTGTTATATCTCCGTTAGTTGATATCTGCCTGTTAATTGTTATATTAATGTTTGTTGTTATATGTCTGTTAATTGTTATATGTCTGTTAATTGTTATATGACTGTTAGTTGTTACATGTCTGTTAGTTGTTATATGACTGTTAGTTGTTATATCTCTGTTAGTTGTTATATGTCTGTTTGTTGTTATATGATTGTTAGTTGTTATATGTCTGTTTGTTGTTATATGATTGTTAGTTGTTATATGTCTGTTTGTTGTTATATGATTGTTAGTTGTTATATGTCTGTTTGTTGTTATATGATTGTTAGTTGTTATATGTCTGTTTGTTGTTATATGATTGTTAGTTGTTATGTGTCTGTTTGTTGTTATATGATTGTTAGTTGTTACATGTCTGTTAGTTGTTATATGACTGTTAGTTGTTATGTGTCTGTTAGTTGTTATATGATTGTTAGTTGTTATGTGTCTGTTAGTTGTTATATGTCTGTTAGTTGTTATATGTCTGTTAATTGTTATATGATTGTTAGTTGTTATATGTCTGTTAGTTGTTATATGTTTGTTAGTTGTTATGTGTCTGTTAGTTGTTATATGACTGTTAGTTGTTACATGTCTGTTAGTTGTTATATGATTGTTAGTTGTTATGTGTCTGTTAGTTGTTATATGTCTGTTAGTTGTTATATGACTGTTTGTTGTTATATCTCTGTTTCTTGTTATATGATTGTTAGTTGTTATGTGTCTGTTTGTTGTTATATGATTGTTAGTTGTTATATGTCTGTTAGTTATTATATGTCTGTTAGTTGTTATGTCTGTTAGTTGTTATATGTCTGTTTGTTGTTATATGATTGTTAGTTGTTATGTGTCTGTTTTTTGTTATATGATTGTTAGTTGTTATATGTCTGTTAGTTGTTATATGACTGTTTGTTGTTATATCTCTGTTTCTTGTTATATGATTGTTAGTTGTTATGTGTCTGTTTGTTGTTATATGATTGTTAGTTGTTATATGTCTGTTAGTTATTATATGTCTGTTAGTTGTTATGTCTGTTAGTTGTTATATGTCTGTTAGTTGTTATATGTCTGTTAGTTGTTATGTCTGTTAGTTGTTATATGTTTGTTAGTTGTTATATGTCTGTTAGTTGTTATATGTTTGTTAGTGGTTATATGTTTGTTAGTTTTTATATGTCTGTTAGTTGTTATATGTGAGTTTGTTTTTACATATTGTTAGTTAATATGTAGCTGTTAGTTGTTATATTCTTGGTGAGATATGACTGAGCTACCGTATTCCAGTAGACGGTACTACCTGCGTTCTGTTAACGCCGAATGTTGGGGGGCGCTCACCAAAACCCGACACCTCACATTGTGCCAATGGTTTTGGGCGTCTCTCTGGCTGTGGGGTTACAACACTTTCTCTCTGTAATCCCGTTTATCACGCAGAGTCTCGTAGCGGAGCGAGAGCTGAGGCGGTTCGACCCCCGCTCGTGACTTGCGGGATACTGAGCCGGCCGCTCAGAAAGCAATGGCAAACTACTGAGCGTAATCTTGCCAAGAGATCAACATACAGCTGAAAGATGCTGCTGTTGACAGCTAAGTCCTGTAAAGGATATGCTAAAAATAAATTTTTTAAAAAAAAGCGCAATTGGGTTAAGTCCTACTAACCTAAAATATTGTGAAAGTGTAGGATCTGCTTTCTGTTCTTCTCCAAAATTAGTGATGGTAGTGTTTGGTGATACAATTTCTAGTGACTGCTGCAGTTGGTCGGTGTGGGTTTTGTGAGTTGTCTGTCGTGTTATTGCATTCGTGTGTTGTGTGTGTTGTTGCACATCTACAGGCTTGGTGGTTTGTGGATCGCTGGCATCCTCAATTCGAGGTTTTAAGTTGGTCGTATCACTGACAGATTCGACCGCCCCTGCATTCTGCACCTCGGTGAATTCTTTTTGAATTACTTCATTGGTTGTCTCCCTTGTGCTTTTGGCAGTTTGAGACAAGCACGAGTGGTGTTTCTCTTTAGAATCGCTGTTTGGGTTCTGGATACCGTTTTTCTGCTCCCAATCTCTGATTTCCTTTTCAGAGCACGATCGTATGTTGGGCAGATTTCCAAGTATAATTTCAGCGACCGGATTTTCGAGTACTGCGCACAATACTTGTCCTGATATGAAAGGTGTGCGAATTTCGACAAGAGCAAGGGGGTATTTTTCGATGGTGCCTGCGAATGTGCGACAAGTTACGTGTTTGTGTGTGTAGTCTTTGTCGTTGACTAATGTTTTCTTAATTCCACATAGCGTTGCGCCGGAATCGCGGATTAATGTGCACTTTTTGTTGTTTACAAACCCTGTTGAGAAATTTAGCTTGCCTGTAGATGACAAGGCAGCGTTGGCCATTTCATTAGAAATAGGGATCGTGTGGCCACATAACAATGTTGTGTCAAGTTGGAATTTTCTACAGGTGTTACATTTGTTGTCTGTAATGGTATCGATGATTTGCACTGCATTCCCTAGCTCACTCAAACTTTCATTCTGATTGTTACACTCATTCAGTTGTTCAATATCTTCATCTGATGAAGTTTCAACTAGTGCAGCATTGGCTTGTTTCAGTATCTTTCGGCCTTCACAAAAACGAGAATAGTGCCCAAAGCTGCTGCAAAAATAGCATTTGACCGCTCTCTGATACGAATTTCTCTTGTTCTTTTGCTTCTCCGCGATCATTTTCAACGATTGGGATATACTTCTCCCAACGGTGCTGTTCGCATATAGAGAAGTCCCACAATCAAGCACAGGGTTCTCTCCTTTCGAATTGATATATGGAGCGAACCCAAGAGGACCTCTCACTATTTACAAAGATATCATATCACAACCTGTAAATATCCAACTACCAACTTCCACCTATGATTTAGTCACTGACACCAGAGACAAAATCATACGATCCTGTATACTGGCCAGAACATCATTACAGGAGAAAGGTTTTAGGTACAGGCAGTACGCCAACAAAGGTGCAAAAACAATTGTATTAAAACCATATCAGGATATTTTACTATTACTACCTGACAAGAGAGATTTACTATCAACCTCTTGGCAGGGACCATTTAAAATTGTGAGAAGAATTTCGGAAGTTGACTACGAAATTTCTTTGAATGGAAAGATGAAAATATTCAATGTAAATATGTTAAAACCATACTATGCTAGAGAGGACAGTGACACGAGTAAGCAGACGCAGTTAACTGATGACAGAAACGAAATGACAAGTACCCAACTGAATGACACCCCGACAAACGAAGCATCGTTAACGACGCACTCTTACGACGACAAAGACGACGAAGACATATTTACATTACCGACAATATGGGATAATGACAACGACGACCAATTTGACGACACATTGACAACGATTAATCTCGACGACGACGACAAGGACATTGAGGACAATTTACAAACAGTAGCATCTGTAATAAATCAGACGGACGTAGACAATACTGAAATTCCAGTACCAATTATGAATGACGACGGCAGTATAAAGTACATACAAATCTCTGACACTTTGACACAACAGCAGCGACAAGACATTTTGTCTCTCCTTAACGATTATAAATCCCAAGGAAGTCTAACAAGGAAGTCTTCTCTAACAAACCTGGACGGACTGACAAAATAACACATACAATTGTGTTGACAGATCTGACACCGGTCAAATGTAGACCATATTCTATTCCTCTGCATTATAGAGCAAATTTAGACAAAGAAATTTTGGATTTAGAGAAAAATAGAATAATTCAGAAATCTATGTCCCAATATTCTTCACCGATTGTCCTTGTGAAAAAGAAGGACCAAACAATCCGTTTGTGCGTAGACTATAGAAGGGTAAATACGATAACCACTACAGATGCAGAGCCAATGAACAGCTGTGAAGACCTCATTTTGAATATGTCTCAATCATCCTTATTTTCGAAGGTTGATTTTAGCGAAAGGTTATTGGCAAGTTCCACTACACCCTTCTTCCAGACATATAACAGCATTCGCAACACCTCTGGGGTTGTACGAATGGAGATATCTTCCATTTGGGCTCAAAAACGCTCCCGCCACCTTTGTCAGGTTAACTAGGTTGTTATTGCACGGCATCAAAGACGTGCAATCTTACATTGATGATATATGCATTCATTCTTCTAATATGACTTCTCACTTACTTACACTCCAACAAGTCTTTAACCAAATCTATCTTTTTGGACTTACTATCAAACCTTCCAAGGTTGAAATAGGCTATAAACAAATAGACTTCCTTGGTCATAGAATTTCTGAAGGCAAACTGTTGACAGATGATAAAATTGTTTCTAAAATTCTCAATCTAGAAGTTCCAACTACGAAGAAACAAGTTAGAAGTTTATTAGGTCTTATAAACTATTATGCTAAGTTTATACCAAATTTGGCAGAACTTACATCAGTTTTTTCTAATATGCTGACAAAAGATCATCCAGAAAAATTTTGTAAAAGTACCCGCTTAGAGGATGCAATATGCAGATTGAAATGCATTTTTTCTAATCCACCAGTATTACGATTACCAAACATAGATTTACCCTTTATTTTGACCACAGATTCGAGTGCTATCGCAATTGGTGGATGTTTAATGCAAGAAGTGAAAGGAGTGAGACACCCAATTCTCTACGTGAGCCGTAAGCTGAAGAAAGCAGAAACCCATTATTCAACGGTGGAATTGGAGGCATTAAGTCTATTATTTTGTATGCTCAGATTATCTAAGTTCCTCTTAGGTTCCCACTTCGTTGTACTCACCGATAACTCGCCATTGTTGGTGCTGAAGCAAGGTGTCCCGAAAAACCATCGTTTACAAAGATGGTGTCTTCTTCTTCAAGATTTCGACTTCGAAATCCGACATATCAGAGGCACTGACAACATTATTGCTGATATTTTATCACGGCAAACGAATGCACCATCAGACTAACAGTAGTTGCATTAACAATTCGCCATACAACTAGCTGTGATAATTTTATTCTGTGGCATAGAACAGTGTACCTCTACACCTGCTAGACAACTTTCATGTAGAAGAAATATCACCCAAGTGAATAGGTTACGTATAACACCTACGAACATGACACGTTAAGAACCCTATACTACCGATCACCAAAAGCTCTATAAATATTCCGAGCGAGACATTATGTGTGAAATGAATTCAACAAGTGAACTGACATTGATCATGAAAGCATTAAGAACACTTCATACTCGACATTGAGAACATTCCATACTTGCTGTTGCTAAGAGACTTTGCAAACAGCCAAAAGAGAACTACGACGATTACAACACTCAAGAAACAGCCATACTAACTGTTAACATTCATGGCACGACACGCTGACAACAGGAGGACAACGCGCACATCATCGTTGGATTTAGTTACTTAGTTACTTAATTAGTTTAGTATTGAATATGTATTATATTTGTATTGAAGTATGTATATAAAATATGTCAACCTGTAATTTGTACATTTTCTACCATAATATTACATGTATTTCCACTCATAGGCAAAAGATTCTTCCTATGCAATTTTCTCTATGTAATTTATAAACCATTTTTGAGTCATCGTAAAAAAATTACGTAGTATTTTAAAGGGAACATATCGCCTATTCCATTTTTTCTAAGGGCAATAACACTTACCTCAACTTTACTTATATATTTTAACCAAATACTATTTTGAATGAAAGATGTGTGAATGACAGGGTGAATGAATTAAATGAGAGCGATATACTGCGCTGACAAATTGTACGCAAAACGTATTTATTTTAATTTGTCTGCGTCTTTCATGTAAATTGTATTACTTGTCTAAATTGTTAATGCATGTTTAGTATTTAGGATACTACATCTAAGCACCACTGCTTGGAATGCCTGATCATGCATTACACACATTGGGGTAATTCATGATTAAGGATATCCCAACTCGTGACGCTTGGAGATAAGCCACACATGCAACACACACTTTACATCAAACTCAAAACTGAACACTATCAATTAAAATACAGTCACTTTATTAGAAGCAACTACTTAGTCCACACACTAACAAGCCAACAGGGACACATGTAGTCAGATGGGATAAAATAACAGCGTAACTACATATTCAGCATTATACAACATACGAGAGTAAAAGTGTATTGAAATGCACACACAGAACAAGATTTGCAGGTGTACTTAATTAGCCAAGACTTGTGTCTTGTTAATCCTCTCTAACACAGAGGTTAATTATCTTGGTATCAGTGGGATACTTTGAGAAGGACGGGTTGTAGAAACAACTAGGAAACGTCACGTAACTTCGGTCAGATAAGCATTTTTAAGGACACAGGAGAGAGAGACCTCTTCAGCAAATCAGAGAAGTGGTGTATGGGAGAATACATGAGTGTTGATGCCAATGTGTAGGTTACCAAGTTACTGTCCACCAAACTACAAACACCGATTTAATGTGATTCTGGGACAGAATTAGTACAGAACTAATTACCTTATAACAACCCATCAAATCGGGGGAGAGGGGGGAATCCTGTCACAGCCTCACATTATACGGTAAACTAACATAAGTTAATATACACGGGAAAAGGGCTACAACTCCCGCCCAAGGGAAAGAAGTAAGACACTCGAAGGCCAGAGTAATCCAGAGCCTTCTCGAAGGACTGGTCAGTGAGTCCACTGTCCCGTGGACACTGATGTGGCCCGCCTATTGCGGGGTCCACGAGGAACTCGGACAGAGTTACCACCCGTGTCGGATTGCGACACGTGTGAACCGGCAGAGACAGACAGGACGTCGGCGAGGCAACAGGGCCTGCCTTAGAGGGACTTAGTAGTTCAGACCCATGTGTATTTAGGGTCATAGACATATGCTAGATAGTTTGCATAGAATGTTTGTTATAACCATGTATGATGTTAAACCACTGTGATAAGCAACTTATCAGTGCGGGCTTGTTAAACCCACAGCGCCAATGCACTGTATACCTAAGTGTCAATAAATGTTGCTATATTATAGTTAACGGAGTTATTGTAGCCTGTTTGAACCCGCTTTCGGATCCCCTAGAGATCCAACACTGTAACACCGACTAAACACAAATCGATCCCTAGGATTAATATTATTAATACCCATGATCCTGATAGGTGCTTTGAGTTCCAACAGCAACTTGAAGACGCTCTGACTGATGCGTCAGAAAATTGTACAGCAAGTGAAAAGTGGGGTATACTTAAGGGAACTCTTTATAAAACTGCGGTAGGGGTTTACGGCACTGTGGATCATAAGAGCCGGGACTGGTTTGCGGCAAACAGCCAGACACTGCAGCCCTTGATTGTTAAAAAAGAAGATAGCTCTACTAAGAAACAAGGAAGGAACAACTTGAACACTCTCGCTGAGCTGAAGCAAGCTAGGGAGGATGTGCAAAAGACTGCCAGGCACTCTGTGCAAAAGACTACTGGATCAAGCTATGTGAGTACATTAAAAATGCGAGTGATAAGGGAAACATCAGAAGCATGTATGAAGGGATAAAGAAAGTCTGTGGTCCAATGATTAAAAGAAGTGCGCCACTGAAAACATTGACAGGAGAAATCATCACTGATAAGAAACAGTAGATGGATAGATGGGTAGAGCACTATTTGGAGCTTCACTCATGCGAGACCAAACTAGCGGATGATGCCCTCAACACCATAGAGGCCCTGCCAACTCTTGACCACCTGGACACACTTCCCACTATAACAGAAGTTAAGTGTGCTATAAATGAGCTTGCATCTGGCAAGGCTCCAGGTAAGGATGGGATTCCAATAGAGGTGATCAGGAGTGGGCAAGACACACTCGCTCTACAGATCCGCCAGCTAATAGAGCTATGCTGGCGAGAAGGACAAGTCCCACAGGATTTCAAAGATTCAAGCATCATAACGCTGTACAAGAACAAGGAGGGAGAGGGGGAAGGGGGTAGTCGAAGTGACTGTAACAACTATAGGGGTATCTCCCTTCTCTGTATTGTTGGGTAAGTATTTTCCAGAATTGTTCTGCGCAGACTTCAAGTCCTAGGAGATCAAGTCTACCCAGAATCACAGTGTGGCTTTCGACAGAACCGGTCTACCACTGATATGATATTCTCATTGCGACAAATGCAAGAAAATGCCGTGAACAGAATCAACCACTGTTTATTGCCTTCATTGACCTCACAAAGGCATTTGATTTAGTCCGTCGTGATGGTTCAAGGCACTAAAGAATGTCGGCTGCCAGCCAACTATTCTGTCCATTTTAGAATCATTCCACACAGGCATGAAGGGTATAATCAAGTTTGATGGTGCAACTTCAGAAGAGTTTGAAATCAAGAGTGGAGTTAAGCAAGGTTGTGTACTAGCTCCCACCCTCTTTGGAATATACTTTTCACTTCTACTGAAATATGCCATTCGTGATCAGGATGGTAGTATATACATTCACTCACGCTCAGATGGCGGCCTTTACAATGCTCAGAGATTGAAGGCCAAGACAAACATTAGGAAGGTACTGATCAGAGAGTTGCTTTTTGCAGATGATGCTGCAGTTACGACCCACTCTGAGGAAGAATTGCAATATCTACTATCTGCATTCTCCAATGCTTGTTCTGAATTTGGTTTAACAATTAACAAAAAGAAGACACAGATTATGTCACAATGTGCACATGGGGTACCATCAATTTTTATTGACGACGCCAAATTGGGGATAGCAGATCATTTTACATATCTAGGATCAGAGGTAAATAGCAAATTATCCCTCGATCAGGAAATCAACATCAGAATTGGTAAGGCAGCAGCAATAATGAACAGATTAACAAAAAGAGTCTGGGAGAACAGGAAGCTTACTGCCAAAACGAAAGTCCTTGTCTATCAAGCCTGTGTCCTTAGTACTCTACTTTATGGCAGTGAAACCTGGACAACTTACTCACGCCAAGAGAAACATTTAAACAGCTTTCATATGCGGTGTCTGCGAAGAATACTTGGTATTAAGTGGCAAGACAAAATCACAAATACTTAAGTATTGGAAAGATCAGGTTGTGTGACGGTGTATTCCATGCTCAGTCTTCGTAGACTTAGATGGATAGGACACGTTAGGAGGATGGATGATGGTAGAATACCAAAGGACATATTTTTTGGTGAATTACAGATGGGTAAGAGATCTCAAGGTCGGCCTCTACTACGATACAAAGATGTGTGTAAGCGGGACATGATTGATACAGGCATTGATATTGCACCTTGGGAGCAATCGTGATCGGTGTCGTGTTGCATGGAGGGCAAAGACTAGAAATGGAATAAAGACAAAGGAGAACATGATTGCAGATAGGTCACACACTGAGCTTGTGAGACTAAGATGGTGCATGATGGTGGAAATGGCCATGATTTCACATGCAACCATTGTGGACGAACATTTACAGCACGAGTTGGTCTGACCAATCACATTCGCTACCGCCGTGGATTTTAGCTGTTAAGCCTTTTTGAAGCACAGTGTCACAAACTATGGTCGGTCAAGATGGCAATGTTGTTAGTTGTGACATATCTTGCTGCCTAGCCCATAATGTTGAGACAGAAGGCAGCGATGTGGCACGCTGCTAGATGATGATGATGTGTTGTGGGGTACAACTGGTGCCAGTCCTCTAATAAATACCGTGTGTTTGCACCTGGTGGGTGGGGCTAGGGGAGGGGTGGGGAATCAAATTCAGAAGCAGTTTAATCAGGTATGACAAGCTCTGGCAAGGAAAGGAGTACACTGGCGGTTTGATGTTGACGATAATGCAAACTGGAGGAATTGAATTAAAGAGATGCTAGCGATGTCGATGGAGGTGATCGTCTCGGGGTAAGGCCACGTGGGGAGAGGCTGCAGAAAGAGATTATGTTTACCTGTGAGCATCAGCGGGCGGGTCGTCAGGTTGCCAGGTAAACCCCAGGATTCATCAAGCAAAACCAGCCCCTGGGAGACGGGTCAAATCAGTCTTTATAAGTTCGGCGTGAAAGGTAATTATACCTTGAAAACACAGGTGAGACAGTTAATGAAGACTTCACAATCAATGTCTGATAGGTCATACAGTCTTCACAGGCCAGGTGAGACAGGTAATACAATCTGCACAGATCAGGTGTGACAGGAAAGACAATATTCACAATTCAAACTGGAGATGTTGAAATGTGGTCACGTGGTTGGATATGAAGAATATTATGGAATAATAAAACACAGACAGAAGTATTACACACACGGGAGTGTAGGATAACATGAGATCACGGTCATACAATGACAGTACTTTGGCCACCTCAAGGTACACAGCTCCTTGTCGAAGGGTGTTCTGGAGGGGAAGTGTACCAGAGGAAGATAACGCTACATGTGGGTGGACAACATCAAGGGTGGTCTAGATGTGGCATGTGTTACTGCGCCAAGAAGAGGTAGTACAGTACAGTGTCTTTGACTTGTCACAGCAGGCATTTTATGTGGTGATGGCACTTTGTGGTGGTGGAGATGATGATGATGATGATGATGATGATGATGATGATGATGATGATGATGATGATGATGATGATGATGATGATGGTGTACGTTATATCTGTGGTACGCCATGTTCCATTGGGGCTTACACATGTGTATTTGTGTAGGGTAGATGTTTGAGTTGTGTGGTTAGTTGAACTGTTGTACTGCACATGTCAGGTTTAAGTCACATATGACTGAGTTACCGTATGACAGTAGACGGTACTACCTGCTTTCTGTCAGCGCCGAATGTTGGGCAGCGCTTACCAAACCCGACACCCCAACATTGTGCCAACGGCTTCGGGTGAAAGAGCGCAAGTGGGAGGGTACAAGCCTTATCCTGGTGCGAGGAAATGCAACCTAAAGACAAAATATCATGGCAGGGCAGACCAGGCCCTAAGCCTTGGTTGGCAGCTGGTCTAGGATCGAAGCTCCGTCAGGCGGACAAGTAGAGCATTGCTTTGCTGATCCGGCAACTTCTGCAGCTTGTCTTGTTCCAGACGTAGTGTTGTTACTTTTCCTCTGAAGTGAACTAGGCAGACCGAGAGAGGGATCATGCTGCATGGGCAACACATGATCTCTATATTTTAGCCCAGGCTTTGTGCTATGGAGAGGTTTAACTTCCACTGTGGACGAACATTTACAGCGCGAATTGGCCTTATCAGCCACATTCGCTGCCGCCATGGTGTTGCAGTCTTAGATCTCTAGGGGATCTGAACTCGGGCTCACACGGGCAACAAACTCCGTTAGATACAACATAGCAACATTTATTTATATAATATATACAGTGCGCTGGCGAAGTGGGTTTTGACAAGCCCGCACTTGACAAGTTGCGTATCACAGAGGTTGTACATCACACATGATTATAACAAACAATTCTAAGCAACTATCTAGCATATGTCTACGACCCTTAAATACACATGGGTCTGAACTATCAAGTCCCTCTAAGGTAAGCCCTGTTGCTTCTCCGATGTCCAGTCTGTCTCTGCCGTTTCACACGTGTCGCAATCCGACACGGGTGGTAACTCTATCCAAGTTTCTCGTGGACCCCGTAATAGGCGGGCCACATCAGTGTCCACGGGACAGTGGACACACTGACCAGTCCTTCGAGAAGGCTCTGGATTCTTCAAGCCTTCGAGTGACTCACTTCTTTCCCTTGAGCGGGAGTTTTAGCCCCTTCGCGACTATCTCTTACTTTATGTTGTTTACCGCCCCTATGTGAGGCTGTGACAGGAGTCCCCCTTCTCCCCCCTGATTTGATGGGTTATTATAAAGTAATTAGTTTTGTACTAATTCTGTCACAGAATCACATAAAGTCGGTGTTTGTAGTTTGGTGGATAGTAACTTGGCAATCTACATATCTGCATCAACACTCGTGTATTCTCCCATACACCACTTCACGATGATTTGCTGAAGAGGTCTCTCTCTTCTGTGTCCTTAAAAATGCTTATCTGACCGAAGTTACGTGACGTTTCCTAGTTGTTTTTACAACCCGTCCTTCTCAAGTATCCCACTGATACCAAGATAATTAAACTCTGTGTAAGAGAGTATTAACAAGACAGAAGTCTTGGCTAATTAAGTGCACCTGCAAATCTTGTGCTGTGTGTGCATTTCAATACACTTTTACTTTCGTATGTTGTATAAAGCTGAATATGTAGTTACGCTGTTGTTTTATCCCCTCTGACTACCTATCTCCCTGTTGGCTTGTTAGTGTATTGACTAATATGTTGCTGCTTCTAATAAAGTGACTGTATTTTAATTGTTAGTGTTCAGTTTTTTTGTTTTGTATAAAGTGTGTGCTCAATGTGTGGTTTATCTCCAAGCGTCACGAGTTGGGATATCCTTTGTCATGAATTACCCCAATGTGTGTAATGCATGATCGGGCATTCCAAGCAGTGGCGCTTAGATGTAGTGTCTTAAATACTAAACATGTATCAACAATTTAGACAGTTATACAATTTACATGAAAGACGCAGACAAATTAAAATAAATACGTTTTGCGTACAATTTGTCAGCTCAGTATATCGCTCTCTCATTTAATTCATTCACCCTGTCATTCACCCATCTTTCACACAAAATAGTATTTAGTTAAAATATCTAAATAAAGTTGAGGTAAGTATTACTGCCCTTAGAAAAATGGATTAGGCGATATGTTCCCTTTTAGATAATAAGTACTTTTTGTACGAGTACTCAAAAAATGGTTCATAACTTAAATAGAGAAAATTGCATGGGAGGAATATTTCGCCTATGAGTGGAAATACCTGTACTATTATGGTAGAAAATATACAAGTTATAGGTTGACATATTTTATATACATAATTCAACACAAGTATAATACATATTAAATAATAATAAATTAATTAACTAACTAACTAAATCCAACGACGATGTGTGCGTTGTCCTCCTGTTGTTCGCGTGTCATGCCATGAATGTTAACGGATAATATGGCTGTCTCTTGAATGTTGTAATCGACGTAGTTCTATTCCGGCTGTTTGCACAGTTTCTTAGCAACAGCAAGTATGCAATGTTCTTAATGTCGAGTATAAAGTGTTCTTAACGCTTTCATGATCACTGTCAGTTCACTGGTTGAAATCATTTCACAGATATTATCTATCGCTCGGATTGTTTCTAGAGCTTTGGTAATTGGTAGTATAAGGTTCTAAAAGTTTCACGTTCGTGGGTGTTATACGTAACCTATTCACTGGGGTGTTATTACTTCTAAATGAAAATTCTCTAGCAGGTGTAGAGTTACACTGTTCTATGCCACAGAATAAAAATATCACAGCTTCTTGTATGGCGAATTATTAATGTGCGAATTAATGTTATTCTGCTGGCGCATTCATTTGTCGCGATAAAATATCAGCAATAATGTTGTCAGTGCCTCTGATATGGCGGATTTCGAAGTCGAAATCTTGAAGAAGAAGACACCATCTTTGTAAACGATGGTTTTTAGGACCACCTTGCTTAAGTACCAACAATGGCGAGTTATCGGTTAGCACAACAAAATGGGAACCTAAGAGGAACTTAGATAATCGGCGCATACAAAATAGTAGACTTAATGCCTCCAATTCCACCGTGGAGTAATGGATTTCTGCCTTGTTCAGCTTCCGGCTTACGTAGACTATTGGATGTCTCACTCCCTGCAGTTCTTGCATAAGGCATCCTCCAATTGCGATAGCACTCGAATCTGTGGTCAAAATAAAGGGTATATCTATGTTTGGTAATGTTAATACTGGTGGGTTAGAAAAAAAATGGATTTCAATCTGCACATTGCATCCTCTACGCGGGTACTTTTACAAAATTTTTCGGGATGATCTTTTGTCAACAGATTAGAAAAAACTGATGTGAGTTCTGCCCAGTTCGGTATAAATTTGGCATAATAGTTTATGAGACCTAATAAACTTCTAACTTGTTTCTTTGTAGTAGGAATTTCTAGGTTAAGAATTTTCGATACAATTTTATCATCTGTCAACAGTTTGCCTTCGGAAATCCTATGACCAAGGAAGTCTATCTGTTTATAGCCTATTTTAACCTTGGAAGGTTTGATAGTAAGTCCAAAAAGATAGATTTGGTTAAAGACTTGTTGGAGTGTAAGTAAGTGAGAAGTCATATTAGAAGAATGAATGCATATATCATCAATATAAGATTGCACGTCTTTGATGCCGTGCAATAACAACCTAGTTAACCTGACAAAGGTGGCGGGAGCGTTTTTGGGCCCAAATGGAAGATATCTCCATTCGTACAACCCCAGAGGTGTTGCGAATGCTGTTATATGTCTGGAAGAAGGGTGTAGTGGAACTTGCCAATAACCTTTCGCTAAAATCAACCTTCGAAAATAAGGATGATTGAGACATATTCAAAATGAGGTCTTCACAGCTGTTCATTGGCTCTGCATCTGTAGTGGTTATCGTATTTACCCTTCTATAGTCTACGCACAAACGGATTGTTTGGTCCTTCTTTTTCACCAGGACAATTGGCGAAGAATACTGGGACATAGATTTCTGTATTATTCTATTTTTCTCTAAATCCAAAATTTCTTTGTCTAAATTTGCTCTATAATGCAAAGGAATAGAATATGGTCTACATTTGATCGGTGTCAGATCTGTCAACACAATTGAATGTGTTATTTTGTCAGTCCGTCCAGGTTTGTTTGAGAAGATAGTTTTATAGTCGTTAAGGAGAGACAAAATGTCTTGTCGCTGCTGTTGTGTCAAAGTGTCAGAGATGTGTATGTCCTTCATACTACTGTCGTCATTTATAATTGGTACTGGAATTTCCGTATTGTCTACGTCCGTCTGATTTACTACTGATGCTACTGTTTGTAAATTGTCTTCAATGTCATTGTCGTCGTCGTCGAGACTAATAGTTGTCAATGTGTCGTCAAATTGGTCGTCGTTGTTGTCATCCCATATTGTCGGTACTGTAAATATGTTTTCGTCGTCTTCGTTGTCGCAAGAATGAGTCGTTAACGCTGCTTCGTTTGTCGAGGTGTCATTCAGTTGGGTAATTGTCGTTTCGTTTCTGTTATCTGTCATCTGCGTCTGCTTATTCGTGTCACTGTCATTTCTAGAATAGTATGGTTTTAACATATTTACATGGAATATTTTCAACTTTCCATTCAAAGAAATTTCGTAGTCAACTTCCGAAATTCTTCTCACAACTTTAAATGGTCCCTGCCAAGAGGTTGATAGTAAATCTCTCTTGTCAGGTAGCAATAGTAAAATATCCTGATCTGGTTGTAATACAATCGTTTTTGCACCTTTGTTGGCGTACTGCCTGTACCTAAAACCTTTCTCCTGTAATGATGTTCTGGCCAGTATACCGGATCGAATGATTTTGTCTCTGGTGTCAGTGACTAAATCATAGGTGGCAACTGGTAATATGATTTCTAGCGACTCCTGAAGTTGGTCGGTGTGGGTTTTGTGTGTTGTCTGTCGTGTTATTGCATTAGTCTGTTGTGTGTTTTGTTGCACATCTACAGGCTTGGTAATTTGTGGATGGATGGCATCATCAGTTCGAGGTTTTAAGTTGATGGTATCACTGACAGATTCAACCGCCCCTGCATTCTGTACCTCGGTGAATTCATTTTGAATTACGTCATTGGTTGTCTCCCTTGTGCTTTTGGCAGTTTGAGACAAGCACGCGTGGTGTTTCCCTTTAGAATCGCTGTTTGGGTTCTGAATACAGTTTTTCTGCTCCCAATCTCTGATTTCCTTTTCAGAGCAAGATCTTATGTTGGGAAGATTCCCAAGGATAATCTCAGCGACAGGATTTTCTAGTACTGCGCACAATACTAGTCCTGATATAAACGGTGTGCGAATTTCGACAAGTGCTAGGGGGTATCTTTCGATCGTGCCTGCGAATGTGCGACACGTTACGTATTTGTGTGTGTAGTCTTTGTCGTTAACTAATGTTTTCTTAATTCCACAAAGAGTTGTGCCGGAATCGCGTATTAATGTGCACTTTTTGTTATTTACAAAACCTGTTGTGAAATTTAATTTGCCTGTTGATGATAAGGCTGCGTTGGCCATTTCGTTAGAAATTGGGATTGTGTGGCCGCATAACAACGTTGTATCAAGCTGAAATTTTCTACAGGTGTTACATTTGTTATCTGTAATGGTGTCAATGATTTGCACTGCATTCCCTAGCTCACTCAAACTTTCATTCTGGTTGTCACATTCGTTCAGTTGTTCAATCTCTTCCTCTGAGGAAGTGTCAATTAGTGCGGCATTGGCCTGCTTCATTATCTTTCGCCCTTCACAAAATCGTGAATAATGTCCATAGCTGGCACAAAAATAGCATTTGACAGCTCTCTGATACGCATTTCTCTTGTTCTTTTGTTTCTCCACTATCATTTGGAGATGATGCGGATAATTCGGTGATTTGTCACACATCGCGTACTCTTCGTGTGTCAGATGACAATACTGGCACTTGACTGGTTTCGTGAACTTCGAGCGTTGTTTGAACTTATTTTCAGTTGGTTTTGAGTATCTAGTGTTTGTGACTGCCGCTGTTTCATTTTGGCTCATGTTTAACTGGAAAATATCGCGGTTCGCTGTAAAAAATGCGTTCCCATTGGCTTCTACCTCTTGGATAGTTTTACAATCCATTTAATTCAAAAATTTAGAAAAAGGTGTTGGAATTGTATTAATAATTTTGTCAATTATAATGAGTTCTTTCAGTTTGTCATGGTTGTTATTTGTTTTTGCTGAGGTTATCCACTTTGTACATATATCCTGAACTGTAGACACGTAGTCTATGAAGGTTTGATTAGGTTGTGGGGCTAATTTTGCGAACTGTTGTTGATAGCCAGCTGTATCTAGTGAGAAATGTTGAAGTATTCTTTGCTTTAAATAATCATAATCTTTCCTCATATCTTGTGGAACTGTCTCTATTACTTTTAAGGGCTCCAGTGCTAAGTTTCTCATCAAAATAAATGACCAGTCGATTTTTGCGACCTTATGGTAGGTCATTAAACACTCAAAGTTTTCTAAGTATGCGCTGATAGAATCTCCTGAGCAGAATGCTTTAACGAGGCCTTTATATTTGTTGTATTTTTGTTCCTCTTCCTTACTTTTCATTTTGTTTACTAACATTTCTAGGTTGGAGTCAATTTCCATTTGTTTTAGTCTTATCTGTGTCTCTGCATTTAACTGGGCTTGTTTGGCCGCGGCCTCAAGCTCCATTTGCTTTTCTTGAGCCTGCAGTTGCATTTTCTTTTCTTCATTTTGCAATTGCATTTTCTTTTCTTCAGCCTGCAATTGCATCTGTATCTTTTTCTCTTCTGCCTCCATTTGCATTTGTATCTTTTTCTCTTCTCTTTCTGATTGTACCCTTTTTTCTTCTCGTTCCATTGCTCTTTCTTCTCGTGCAATATTTTCTGAATGCGTCTTCTGTGCCCATTCTGACAGTTTTTCCTCTTTATATCCTAACCTAATCCCCAATTCAATACATTGTTGTAACGTTGACATCTTGTCTTTTAGTTGTTGTTAACTTTACTGAAATTAAATCCCTTAGAAAATAGTTGGGAAATACAAAATTTAGTTATTTCCCTTAATGTTTACATGAGCAAATACACATGAAAAGTTTTGTTGGTTATGAGGTTATGAATATACATACAAATCAATGCAAAGCAACAATGTTACATGAATGGATGATGGTAAGTACCTCTTAGGGTTGCAATGAGCATGATATGAAACTCATCTTATTTTCCCTGAGCTTGCGAATGTAGTCTTCTTCTCTCGCCACTGTTGGAGGATAGGATACGTACACCCGATAATTCGCGGAACAATCTGCTGTTGGAATCCAAAAAAAAATTAGTAACAGTCACGTAAATGTCACAGTCATGTCAAATTTCATAATATTAACATCATTTGAAATGTATCTGAAGAGGGACCAATACTAGTTCATTACTAGATAGCTGCAAAGTTTTTTAAAACTTGTTCTGTATTAAATTTGATATAATTTTTTTACTTAGCAACCAGGAGCTGTCTGAACGTAAAGCTTGTGCCAAAACCGGCTTGGCCCCCAAATAGCCTGTTACAGTCTTAGATCTCTAGGGGATCTGAACTCGGGCTCACACAGGCAACAAACTCCGTTAGATACAACATAGCAACATTTATTTATATAATATATACAGTGCGCTGGCGAAGTGGGTTTGACAAGCCCGCACTTGACCAGTTGCGTATCACAGAGGTTGTATATCACACATGATTATAACAAACAATTCTAAGCAACTATCTAGCATATGTCTACGACCCTTAAATACACATGGGTCCGAACTATCAAGTCCCCCTAAGGTAAGCCCTGTTGCTTCTCCGATGTCCAGTCGGTCTCTGCCCTTTCACACGTGTCGCAATCCGACACGGGTGGTAACTCTATTCGAGTTTCTCGTGGACCCCGTAATCGGCGGGCCACACCAGTGTCCACGGGACAGTGGACACACTGACCAGTCCTTCGAGAAGGCTCTGGATTCTTCAAGCCTTCGAGTGACTCACTTCTTTCCCTTGAGCGGGAGTTTTAGCCCCTTCGCCACTATCTCTTACTTTATGTTGTTTACCGCCCCTATGTGAGGCTGTGACACATGGGTTGTGGTTATTATGCCTTTTTGAAGCACAATGTACCAAACTATCGTCTGTCCAGACGGCAAGGTGCCAATGAAAGGGTTATATGAATCTGTCTGTCTGTCTGTCTGTCTGTCTGTCTGTCTGTCTGTCTGTCTGTCTCTCTGTCTGTCTACGCGCGCGTGTGAAAATACTGTTTGGCAATATCCCAGACACAAGTGACCTAAAACAGAGCCATTACCGACACTTTTGGGTCAATCGTGTTCCCCTGCCGAGGGCTTGGAGTCGGGTTACACAACTTGTCAACCAGAGGGACACGCCAATCGGGCCTGTCGGTTAGCCTCTGACACCGAGCCGCTATGATTGACACAACAGATATCCAGTGAATTTGAATAACGAAGACACAAATAATAGATTACACGATTTATTGCCTGGCATATTTCGCTGCATCTCGTCAGGTACATACTGCAGAATTCACACAACATAAAGTAAAATAACTAGATAAATCCTTCAAGCTGAAATATACACATATTCGCACAGTAATATCAATTGTCTACCACGGTAATTTTAAACTGACTGTCATGTCCTTCTGTTCGCATAAACCTGGCTTGTGTTATCCAGTGCCGCGTGCAGGGGTCACATGACAGCCTGAGGGGCTGTGTGTACCGCGAGCATGTCTGCCTGTACGTTTGTATCTCTGTCCGATTTTGTGCGTAAGTGTGCGTGTGTCCAGGTGTGAGTGTGTGTATTGGTGTGTTTTGGGTAAGTGTGTAAGCGTGTGTGTGTGTGTGTTGGTAAGAGCCTGGGTACGTGTATGTGTTTACAGGTTCGGGTGTGTGTGTGTGTGGGGGGGGGGGACATCAGATGTTTCTATACCCTCCAGAAACCACACGTCCACTGACATCCCTGGGTCACCAGGAGATGTTCGGGGAGGTCCAGGCAGCCAGCAGAATATTTGCCACATCATCCCCCGTGTGCCGGTTGGTCTACACAAATATGGGTCTTCGCAACACGCGTGACATCGTGTCAAATGCCCTTGGCTTGTGTGCTCTAATATCTGCACTGTGGATTGTCCATGTTTCACGTGCATACAATAATATGGGTTTTATCGAATATGTGGTTCATTTAGCGAGAGATTTCTTCTGATCTGGTCATTCTTGTTCTAATCTCTGCCAGACGCCTCAGTTAGATGTTATAACTTTTTCCTGGTGTCAGGAACCTCCCGTTAGATGTTGAGACTTGTTCCTGCCGCCAGAAACCTCCCGTCAGATGTTGTAACTTGTTCCTGCCGCCAGAAACCTTCCGTCAGATGTTGTAACTTGTTCCTGCCGCCAGAAACCTCCCGTCAGATGTTGTAACTTGTTCCTGCCGCCAGAAAACTCCCGTCAGATGTTGTAACTTGTTCCTGCCGCCAGAAACCTTCCGTCAGATGTTGTAACTTGTTCCTGCCGCCAGAAACCTCCCGTCAGATGTTGTAACTTGTTCCTGCCGCCAGAAACCTTCCGTCAGATGTTGTAACTTGTTCCTTCCGCCAGAAACCTCCCGTCAGATGTTGTAACTTGTTCCTGCCGCCAGAAACCTCCCGTCAGATGTTGAGACTTGTTCCTGCCGCCAGAAACCTCCCGTCAGATGTTGTAACTTGTTCCTGCCGCCAGAAACCTTCCGTCAGATGTTGTAACTTGTTCCTGCCGCCAGAAACCTCCCGTCAGATGTTGTAACTTGTTCCTGCCGCCAGAAACCTTCCGTCAGATGTTGTAACTTGTTCCTTCCGCCAGAAACCTCCCGTCAGATGTGACTTGTTCCTGCCGCCAGAACGAACGAACGAACGAACGAACAAACTTTATTTTCAAAGGGTTAAGAATTGGGCACGCAGGCCCGTCTAACATTCTGCCCTTCTATCACTCTCTTTCATACATTATTTCATTCACACATCATTCAAGGCTAACAAAGAACAGTAACAATATAAAAGATATGCATTATAAAGGCATGGGCAAAATGCAAACATCAAAACTACACGACACAGTAATATTAGATAATGGTCTGACACTTGTTATTAGCCAAGTGGAATATACTGGCCTACAAAAAGGTGATTGTCTGTTATACTAGGGTTTTGTTATTATTATTATTATCTCAATTATTAAGGGGGAAGGTAATCCGTATTGAGATAGTGTTCGAATAATTTGCGATTATATGAATAGGGATTGGTGATGTCTTTGATTTCTTGTGGAAGATTGTTCCACAGCTGAGATGCAGAGTTCGTTAAGCTTGTTTTGTATAAGTCAATCCTAGGCTTCGGAATGTGTAGTATATTTAAACGTTTACTGTGTCTAGCATTATATTTAAACAAAGGCCAAAGTTAATTTGGGGCATTCCGATGCAGGATTTTGTGAATAAGTTTAGCTTTATTGAAAAGCAGGCGTTTGCGGAATGGTAGTAACTGAAGGCGTTTATACAGGCTAGGATTGTCAGATAAATGTTTGCTGTAAATTAGGCTCATGGCCCGTTTCTGGAGTGAGTAAAGTCGCTTGGTGTTTGAATTAGAACAACCGTCCCAGATTGTAGAGCAGTAGTCAAAGTGTGTCTGTATATGAGAAGTATAGAATAGTTTCCTTGTGTCCTCATCAAGGAAGTTTTTAATCTTGGCGAGTTGATAGACTTTTTTCGCTGTTTGTTTAATGAGCGCTTGAACATGGGAATTAAAGGTTAGGTTTCTATCAATGATTAGGCCTAATGTTTTGTGCTCAATTACACTTTCTACTGGCATGTTATCGATGTGAAGTTGAAGTGATGTGTGTGGGCTTAGAGTTTGAAGTCTTTGTCTGGTTGTTAATAGCATTGCTTTTGTTTTAGTGATGTTAATTTGCATACGGTTTGAATAGCTCCACTTAACTACATTATTTAATTCTTGTTGTAAAGACGACTCCAGTAAAATACAGTTTTCAGCGTTTGTGTACACCGTACAGTCATCTGCAAATAGATCGCAGGACGACGAAAGATGCAAAGGTAGATCGTTAATATATATGGCAAATAATAGAGGGTCAAGAATAGAGCCTTGCGGTACTCCAATATTGAAGGTAGTGGTTTGAGACAGAGATTTATTGTGTGATACTACTTCCTTTCTGTTTGATAGAAAAGATGATATTAGAGTGACTACATTAAGGCCAATTTTCATTGTCTCGAGTTTTTTAATTAAAATAACATGGTCTATCATATCAAATGCTTTCTTGAAATCAATAAACACAGTTCCACATAGACTGTTGTTGTTTATATTCTGGTGCCAATTTTCTATCATGTTTGTTAGGGCCGTATGGCAAGAATATTTTGGTCGAAATCCTGATTGGCTGTCAACAATAAGCTTGTTGCGAACTAGATACTGTAATGTTACTTTATGGATGTGTTTTTCTAGTGGCTTAGATAGTGATGATAGTAAGGAAATGGGTCTGTAATTGTTCGGGAGACCATTGTCCAATGAACCAGATTTAAGAAGAGGGTACACTTTAGCGATTTAGAGAGCTGATGGAAAGTGGCCTTTGGTTAGACACTGATTATATACATAGGTTAGTGATGTACAAATCACTGGCGCAGCACAACGGAGAATCCGGTTGCTGATTCCATCTAACCCAGATGAGGTTGTGTTTTTTAGGTTACTGAGGTAAGTGAATACTTCAGTGATTGTCATTAGCGGTATGTCGGAAAGAATATCGCGGGAGCATCTATTCTCGCAAAACGATGACAATAAAGATAAGTTGCAAGGAGAATTAGGTATTGAAGCCTTCAACTGGTCTATGTCAGTTTGAAAAAAATTACAGAATTGGTCGCATGTAATCTGATTTGATGGTAAAGAATTTCGGAAGTTATACTTGTTTGTCAAGTTGTTAATTGCCTTCCATATATCCTTACTATTTGTTTTATCCATTACTAAGTTCTTAAAGTAATTTTTCTTTTCCCGTCGTATGCTATATTGAACTTTGTTTCTAAGAGTACGGTATGCACTGAGATCCCGCTTTTTATGTGCTTTATCTCTGTCTCTCATAATTTCAAGTATTTCCTGGGTGATCCAAGGTGGTTTGACGTGATGTTTTACTCGAACTTCCTTGACTAGCACATGTCTATCAAAAACATCAATAAAGGTTTTCATCCAGAATTCCAGAGCATTATCCGGGTCAGGAAGCTGATAAACATTGTCTAGAGGTGAACTGAGCAAGTCCTGTAAATATGCGTTTTGGTTGAAATTTTTGTAACTTCTATATTTTACACTTATGTGTTTATGTTTAGGAGTTTTAATTCCTTTTTTAAACCACGTGCAGCATATTGGGTAGTGATCGCTCATTGCACAATTTGGTACGGTGCATTCTATGATGTTGTCTGAGCAAGTTACATAAATGTGATCTATGACTGTTGAAGATGACTTTGTTACTCTAGTAGCTTGTTGTACTATTTGTTTGAAATTGTATGATGCAATTATATTTCCCCATATTATGTTGGATTTGTTGGTGTCAATGTTAAAGTCTCCGAGTAGTATAATTTCCTTCCCAGAAGCGAAAACCACATCCATCATGGTAGTGAAGTTTTCGTACCAGACGTGTCCAGCACTGGGATTTCTATAAAGGTAGCCAATTATCAGGGGTGTGCGGTTTTGAAGTTTTAGCTCTAGCCAGATACATTCTATTTCGCAAGTTTCAAAGTCTAGCTTACGGTGAGCATATAGTAAATTAGAAACATAGGTTACTATGCCTGTCTCTTGTTTCCTACAGGGATCCCTTCTAAAATCTTTGTACCCTTTAATAGAGATGTCCTCATCTGAAATGTTTTCATTTAGTCTACTTTCACTAAGGCCGAATAAATGAAAATTTTGATTAAGAATAGAAGATAACTCTGGTTAGATGTCTTGACTTGTTCCTGCCGCCAGAAACCTCCCGTCAGATGTCTTGACTTGTTCCTGCCGCCAGAAACCTCCCGTCGATGTCTTGACTTGTTCCTGCCGCCAGAAATCTCCCGCCAGAAACCTCCCGTCAGATGTCTTGACTTGTTCCTGCCGCCAGAAATCTCCCGCCAGAAACCTCCCGTCAGATGTCTTGACTTGTGCCTGCCACCAGAAACCTCCCGCCAGAAACCTCCCGTCAGATGTCTTGACTTGTTCCTGCCGCCAGAAATCTCCCGCCAGAAACCTCCCGTCAGATGTCTTGACTTGTGCCTGCCACCAGAAACCTCCCGTCAGATGTCTTGACTTGTTCCTGCCGCCAGGCGCTATCCTCATTTATAGGCGACCGGTTTAACTTCCGGTGGGGTAACTCTACCGTTCAATGTTTATGTTGTCTAGAGTGTCTTCCCTCTAGTCTCAACTTCTTCCCTCTATTTCTTGTAGTGCCAAACAATAGCAATACTACTAATTTTGTTTATGTTGCAAGATAGCTGGACTGCTTCTTATTCTAATCTCTCCCAGGTGTTTCCCATCAGAAGTTATGACGTTTCCGAGATAGTTGTCCCGATTCACCTGTTTAATATTGTCTCTGCATACCTGTATTCACCTGTTTAATATTGTCTCTTTATAAATGGATGATTGTTCGTCATCCTGGTTTACGTTTGTGTTCTTCGCTTGCACGGCACGACCCCCACCCCCATCCCCCCACTCCCCACCTCCTCTCTCCGCAAAATGGCAAACTGCCTGTCGACAACATTGCACAAAGCACGAACTCTGTATCCCAGCCACCCAGCCAGTCTTCGGGAACATTGTACAAAGCACGAATTCTGAAGCCCGGCCAATCTCTGGGAACAATGCACAACGCACGAATTCTGTAGCCCAGCCACCCAGCCAATCTCCGGGAACATTGCACAAAGCACGAATTCTGTAGCCCAGCCAATCTCCAGGAACATTGCACAAAGCACGAATTATGTAGCCCAGCCAATCTCCAGGAACATTGCACAAAGCACGAATTCTGTAGCCCAGCCAATCTCCGGGAACATTGCGCAAAGCACGAACTCTGTAGCCCAGCCAATCTCCGGGAACATTGCGCAAAGCACGAACTCTGTAGCCCGGCCACCCAATCAATCTCCGGGAACATTGCACAAAGCACGAACTCTCTTGCCTCAGCCTCACAGCCAATCTCCGGGAACATTGTACAAAGCAAGAACTCTGTGGAGCCAGCTAATCTCCGGGAACATTGCACAAAGCACGAACTCTCTTGTCCCAGCCTCACAGCCAATCTCTGGGAACATTGCACAAAGCACGAACTCTCTTGCCCCAGCCACCCAAACAATCTCCGGGAACATTGCACAAAGCACGAACTCTCTTGCCTAGCCACTCAGCCAATCTCCGGGAACATTGCACAAAGCACAAACTCTGTAGCCCCAGCCACCCAAACAACCCCAGGAAACATTGC
>OY992895.1:1237500-1390000 GCA_963921405.1 Cepaea hortensis
ATAAAGATACAAAGAGGGCGGAAGACGTAGGGATTGATTGATGTGATATATGATGTGTGATATATGATGTGTGATATGTGATGTGTGATATACGATGAGTGATATATAAAGAGCGATTGATATATGATTAGTGATATATGATGAGTGACAAGATATTTCTCAGAAACGTAACCATTGTCATGGAATGCCGCCTTAACATCCCAGAATATTTTTCTCGGTCTCCAAATTTGAGAGGCCAAACTGAGAAAGAATGAATTAATCACGCTACTCCACGGCTATCTAGTCGTGAGGTAAGATTATTCACAAAAAGCCTCTAGCCATGATGTAAGCTTGCAGATGGCAAGTAAAATGGGCTACTTGAGACAGACACAACTAGATAATTGAAATTAGTCTACACCTTGGAAAACTGCTGACCCAGACGGGCTATGACACCACACAGACGCATTGGCACCTTCTCGTCCAGGTAGACCCTGGCTGAATCAACAATGAACTGGGCCAGTGGGTGAAATAAAACCACCCAGGCGTGAACAACATTGACACAGGGAGAGATAATAGCCCCAGGGCGGTAAACAAGCCCCGTCCACTCTGACTGGCAGACTCAGGAATGTGTGAAAACAGAGCTGATAAGGCAATTAACACTGGGCCTGTGGACTTTGTACCAGACAGAGAGGAGCAAGGTGTGATGGCCAATTGCAGTGATAATTGCAATTAACGCAAGGGGGAGATAAAGGAAGAATTGATGACTTGAATTCCTGGGAGATAAGGGTCTACTGCTAGGCTAGGTATAAAAACCCATGCAGACCTGGTCCCTTTAGAATAAGTCAGACATTCGAACAGGTGAGAAGAGAGAGTAAATGTAGATTTCTTAGTAACTAAGTATTTTAGGTGTATGTACTGAATTCCAGTCTATATCTGATCTAGGTTATTGCAAGAACTATCTTTGGCGTAGGTTACTTGAGTGTTCTTTCTAAGTTCTGTGTTCAATATCGTTGTGCTTCATGTATTACTCTTCTGAGAAGTAGAAACTTGTGAAAGGCATATCATTGTCTAAGTATACTTTTAGGTGTCTTGGTAGATGCTTGTCATTTCTTTGTACACTATCCTAGTTGCCTTTTGGTGTGTGCATTTGTTGTACAGAATATAGTCAACTGACTATTTATTTAATTCTTACAACAGCAGTAACTAAGTGGTGATTAAACCGGGGAGCTCAGCAAATATGGCTGGTCTGTGTGGTCACTTCAATTAGACTTGTTGTATATCTCATTTTGTAGCTATACAATATTAGTACTCATTAATAATGCCTGATGCTATTATGTTGAGTATCATTAGATGTCCATCTTGAAGTAATATAATGTTTATGGATATGTTGGATGTATGTATGTGTAATTTCCTATGAATATACGATGCTAGGAATATGCTTCATACATATTCTTTTTGTGTATATACGTCTCATTTCGTATACATACAAACTAACTAGTGCATTATGCTATGATGTTAAAGTATCATAATATGTCTAGTTTAATCAATATGTTTATGTGTATTGGATGTTTGATATATTGATTTGTCATATGCAAACCTACCAATATGAAGTGTTATGCTATTGTCTGCGCATTGGCACATTGGCCAATGATTGTGTTGGAAGCAGAGGTGTAATGGTACAGACATTACCCACAATTGTTATAGGGTATATGGTGCTAAACCTTTTCATCGTATGGTGGAGGGTAGTTCACGGAAGTCTGGCACAGATACTGGTCACGGCTTGCAAGCCCGGATGATCAGGCATTGTTATAATACCCGTACCGACCCTGTGAGCTGCTAAACTAACATTGGGATGGAGCGGCTGTACGACACAGAATTTCTGTATTAGCGACATGGACATGGGGCGGCAGAAACGTAATCATTACAGGCATGTGAGACAATTGAAAAGCCCGTCCCAGACTAAAGACAGTAGGGAGAAGGAGGATGGTGAACACAGTAGAGCTAGAAGATAAACTTGGCCAGACTGGTCATTGTATATGTTTGTGTTATGATATGTTTTAATTAGGATTGCGCTGATGTAGAACTAGATATAACACATTCTTGACTTCCTTTCAAGCTCTCACAAGGAGCACCTATGTTGTAGATCTCAAGAACGAGTGACGACTAGGAGTGTCAGGACTGACAGGATCGTCAGAATACCGGCAAGCTGTTTCTTTTTTGAGTCTACTGGAGAGTGGGGATCTGGACCACAGATCCAGATAGTACAAGTAACATAAGTTACGTAATGTTTGTCATCAATAACAATATGTTATAAGATTTCATCATCATCATCGTACAAAACATCATATGTCTATTTTTATGATTAGTAAATAAATGTTGTAGTATTGTAACTCATAGTTCTGTCGTTATATTTTAATTCCAATTGTGCATACGTGTTGTGTGTGTACATTGGTGGGGGTTCACTTACACACCAAGGAAAGGAGAAGTCAGGGAGAAAAAACTGTACTGGAATAGTTGTCTTTACACTTTAATTCAGATGTAAAAATCTATCCTAGCTAACCTTCTCTTTCCCATCCTTGGCGAATATTCAGCACAGTTCATTTTAATTTTGTAACGAGCCACTTGGAGCTGTACGTTGGATATTCAGGGCTTAATCTGTAGTTCAGCCATATAGATTTTGTCCCTAGTCAGTTTCTGACTATTTGGGGTTGCTCGCCAGTGAATAATACTTTCATCTAGCTGGTGGGGCACCCCGACTTCTGACAACTATTATTCATTGATTGTGTTGTGATCATGCTGTGATTGTGTTGTGATTGTGTTCTGATTGAATAAAACAGAACTCCCACACAGGTCCAGGCGGCAGCTACGTCCAGCATCATTCCAGACTTGAGTGATTTTTGTTCTGATTCCAAGAAACTCACAGACACAGAAACACAACAATATTGTTTGTCAACAAAGAGAGATGTATTTGTTCATATGTTGAATAAATACACTTCTTAACCATTTGGATTTTTTTTTAATGACATTTTTATTCAGTTCATTAAATAATACTTAAATATTACAAGCGACCCAGAAAAGGCTAACCGAGATAACAAATTCAGGAAGAGATTGGATGTGTGGGTCGAAAGCTGCAAATATCGCAGCCCTGCTGTAAACAAGCAATAGTGTCAAAATAAAACAAATATAGAAGGAATGAAGAAGAATAAATATATATTACATATGACAATTTGGAGCTATCTCCAGCTCTCTGACTCAATGACACAATTATTTAGGACATGTCATAGTAACTGTGGTAACTCTAAGATCATCATTAATATCAAACTGAAAATGTTCTTACAAACAGCATCTACTAAAGAACAATCATTGAACAAAATATCAACATTATATACCACAATACAATCATTATTGAACATAATACCAACATGACATACCACAATACAATCATTATTGAACGTAATACCAACATGACATACCACAATACAATCATTATTGAACATAATACCAACATGACATACCACAATACAATCATTATTGAACATAATACGAACATGACATACCATAATACAATCATTATTGAATGTAATACCAACATGACATACCACAATACAATCATTATTGAACATAATACCAACATGACATACCACAATACAATCATTATTGAACATAATATCAACATGACATACCACAATACAATCATTATTGAACATAATACCAACATGACATACCACAAAGTTGCACTGTAGAATGTGGGTGGGAACTGGACACATTATTTGTTATTCCCTTGCAGATGTCACACCATACATGAGTCTGTGGTACCATACACAAATCTATCACACTGTACATAAATCTATCATTCTATACACAAATCTATCACACCATACATAAATGTATCATTCTATACACAAATCTATCACACCATACATAAGTCTATCATTCTATACACAAATCTATCACACCATACATAAATCTATCATTCTATACACAAATCTATCACACCATACATAAATCTATCATTCTATACACAAATCTATCACACCATACATAAGTCTATCATTCTATACACAAATCTATCACACCATACATAAGTCTATCATTCTATACACAAATCTATCACACCATACATAAGTCTATCATTCTATACACAAATCTATCACACCATACATAAGTCTATCATTCTATACACAAATCTATCACACCATACATAAGTCTGTGATACCATACACACATCTATCACGCCATACATAAATATATCATTCTATACACAAATCTATCACACCATACATAAGTCTGTGATACCATACACACATCTATCACACCATACATAAATCTATCATTCTATACACAAATCTATCACACCATACATAAATCTATCATTCTATACACAAATCTATCACACCATACATAAGTCTGTGATACCATACACAAATCTATCACACCATACATAAATCTATCATTCTATACACAAATCTATCACACCATACATAAATCTATCATTCTACACACAAATCTATCACACCATACATAAGTCTGTGATACCATACACAAATCTATCACACCATACATAAATCTATCATTCTACACACAAATCTATCACACCATACATAAATCTATCATTCTATACACACATCTATCACACCATACATAAATCTATCATTCTATACACAAATCTATCACACCATACATAAATCTATCATTCTATACACAAATCTATCACACCATACATAAATCTATCATTCTATACACACATCTATCACACCATACATAAATCTATCATTCTATACACAAATCTATCACACCATATGTAAATTTATCATTTTATACATAAATCTATCACACCATACATAAATAGTTATTTATACAAATATATCACTCCATACATAATTCTATCATTCTACACACAAATCTATCATACCATACATAAATATATATTTCTACACACAAATCTATCAGACTGTACATGATTCTATCATTCCACATACAAATCTATCATACCATACATAAATCTGTCATTCCATCACAAATCTATTACACCATAAGCAATTCTATCATTCCATCACAAATCTATCACACCGCAAATAAATTTATCAGACCAAGCTTAAGTCCAACACACAACACTATATGTAAATTTATCACACTGTATGAAAGTTTTTCATACTAGATGAAAGTTTATCACACCATATGTTTTTCTGTAACATTATATGCAAGCCCATCTCACTGCACATACATCTCGCACACAACAAATAGACTGACACTCTCGGATTGTTCACATCCGGTTCATCTCTGGCTGGTCAAGACTGGTTCATCTCTTGCAGGTCAAGGCTGGTTCATCTCTTGCAGGTCAAGGCTGGTTCATCTCTTGCAGGTCAAGGCTGGTTCATATCTGGCAGGTCAAGGCTGGTTATACTCTGGCAGGTCAAGGCTGGTTCATCTCCAGCTGAAGAATCCTGGTTGGTGGAACTTCAAGTTCTGTGTTGACCTGTAGGAGATGAAGTGACCATTCTGTTAGTGGGCAATTTGTGACAAGCCAGGAGTGGCCGTACCAGACAAGAGAGAACTGTGACAGTACCAGACAAGACAGAACTGTGACAGTACCAGACAAGAGACGTAGGCCTATAGTATGTATTTTCTCTACACAATCTCAACTCAACCAAAATATTTGTGGATCTTATATGTCATGTCTTCATGTACATTAAACGTTTTATGTTCCCCCACAGATCTATCTGACACAGAATGTTCAAAGTTAGACACTCTCGTTCCCCCACAGATATATCTGACACAGAATGTTTAATGTTAGACACTCTCGTTCCCCCACAGATATATCTGACACAGAATGTTCAATGTTAGACACTCTCATTCTCCCACAGATGATATATCTGACACAGAATGTTCAATGTTACACACTCTCATTCCCCCACAGATATATCTGACACAGAATGTTCAATGTTAGACACTCTCATTCCCCCACAGATATATCTGACACAGAATGTTCAATGTTAGACACTCTCATTCCCCCACAGATATATCTGACACAGAATGTTCAATGTTAGACACTCTCGTTCCCCCACAGATATATCTGACACAGAATGTTCAATGTTAGACACTCTCGTTCCCCCACAGATATATCTGACACAGAATGTTCAATGTTAGACACTCTCATTCCCCCACAGATATATCTGACACAGAATGTTCAGTGTTAGACACTCTCATTCCCCCACAGATATATCTGACACAGAATGTTCAATGTTAGACACTCTCATTCCCCCACAGATATATCTGACACAGAATGTTCAATGTTAGACACTCTCATTCCCCCACAGATATATCTGACACAGAATGTTCAATGTTAGACACTCTCATTCCCCCACAGATATATCTGACACAGAATGTTCAATGTTAGACACTCTCATTCCCCCACAGATATATCTGACACAGAATGTTCAATGTTAGACACTCTCATTCTCCCACAGATGATATATCTGACACAGAATGTTCAATGTTACACACTCTCATTCCCCCACAGATATATCTGACACAGAATGTTCAATGTTACACACTCTCATTCCCCCACAGATATATCTGACACAGAATGTTCAATGTTAGACACTCTCGTTCCCCCACAGATATATCTGACACAGAATGTTCAATGTTACACACTCTCATTCCCCGACAGATATATCTGACACAGAATGTTCAATGTTACACACTCTTAATCCCCCACAGATATATCTGACAAAGAATGACCCTCAGTTTGTGAACATCACATTAAACATAGCGCTATCAACCACATCTTGTTACGGAGGTACAATATACACAAGATTATGGTAGTGTCATGGTGAAACAAATTATGTAAATAGTGGTACACATTATGTAAATGGTGGTACACATTATGTAAATGGTGGTACACATTATGTAAATGGTGGTACACATTATGTAAATGGTGGTACACATTATGTAAATGGTGATGCAAATTATGCTGATAGTGATATAGATTATGATGTTGGTGAAAAGATTACGTAAATGATGATGAAGTTTATGTTCTTGGTAATAATGATTATCTTGATGGTGATAAAGACTAGGTTGGTAGTGATAAATAGTGTGTTGATATTAGATACAGATTATGTTGATACTGATACAGATTATGTTGATATTGATCAAGATTAGGTTGATCTTGATAAGATTATGGTAATGGTGACAAACATTATGTATGTGGTGATCAATGTCAGGGTCTTAAACCTGGCTTGTTATACCTAACACATGTGAGACAAGTACAAGTACAACATGATTGGACTTGAGACACAACGACACGTAGTTCAATGGATTTATTTACCGATCACATGCAATACGATCTAGTTGTGCATGGAATGATCATCACAATATATAAATAATATATATATCAATACACTTACAGACAACCCACAGCTTACAGTCTATCTCACAAGATATACAAGCACTCGACTTTCGGGCACAGAACTTCACAAGCCTTTCTCTACCCACACGTCAGTCCGGTCCGAGTACCCAAAGCTGTCTCTTGTCTCTCACAAAGCACTTGCCCTCTATGGCTGGACGCGCGCGGACTGCGTGCGTCTTGCTTTGTCCTTGCCTGACCGCTGGCTGTCACGTCAGCCAGCAACCTCGCGGGCAGGTAACTAATACTCGCCTGGCGGGCGTAACGATGTTCCTGCATACCGGCAACATTCGAGACTCTGACACGCTCCCCTGGGGCTTTTCATGAAAGATGTCATCTTTCATGTATACTCTATATACATACCGGGTTAATATTTTAACCATGTCAGAGTCAACCTTTCTGTTGTTATATACATTGGTATGGAAATACATAAGAATACATATATTGGCATAGAAATACATAAGAAGTGCAGGTTGTATTTTAAGACATGTGGTGTTCAATCTTTACCACTTTCCAAGTTTCATCCACTCGATGGACGTTTACCTGAGTTGCAATATTGACCCAGTCAGATCGGTAGCAACAGCTATCCAGCAACTACCTCGCAACCTCAAAAAAAAGTAATAATATGCTTTTTGAAACAAAAAACATCTGGTAAGACTGTAATACGACTTTTTTACAAGCCGCATTCAACGCTCGAGCTCCGACCTCATTTGGCCGGGAGCCCTTCCGTCGGTCTACAACATCGGTAAACCTATACCATGCCCAGTTGACGACTACTTGGCGTGTTAACAATCTGGCAACAACATGGCTATTTATATACAACACATATTCGTATACATTTCAATTTATCGCCCTTGGTGTAATAATGTAACAACAATTAAATGAAAGGGACATAATTTCACAAAATATCACATCTAATTAATTACAATTATTGTTCTATTTCTCAGCGTCATAGCTTGATGCTTTTCCATACTAGCGAAAAAATGTCGATAGTATGAATAAGTTAATCAAAGTATGATTCTAAGATTACACTAACTGAAAAAATATTAATACACAATTCGTGTATTCGAAATTGGTATTTCGTAAATATTTTACATACGTCATAACTTTGTAAGCTTTTGTTTATCGTCTGCTAATTTTGGACTAAATTTATAAATTATCCGGAAGTACACATGAGCAGCTGATGTTGAAACTTCTCTAACACACTTGTTCCGGTCTGATGTAGCAATTCGGAATGTACAATGTTCTAATAGTTCATGTGTTGGTTGTTTCGCTGGAAAACTTCTGGATTTCGTTGACTGCAGTGGTGTAAATGTCAAAGTTCAGTTCACTCTTTCACACACGGATTAAAATATCACTGGAAATGTTCCACTCACAGATACCACTGATAAATTGGATCGTTCGCTTGCGGTAAGTTCAGAGCGAATGTTCAGCGAATGTGGCACTGTTGTTGTTTCGTAGTATATGTACAGTTAATATTGTTCGCTTTCTACCACACACTACACAATTATTCAAAACAATCACTACGTTAATAATAAAATAAGAAAACTATATATAATGGGATTAAACCCTATCACATTATATAGTAGACACACAGCTTTTTTATGGAAAAAAAATCTTCATGTTGGCTGTGTTGTTCTGAGTGTATTTGACACACTGCACTCAGACATTAGTGCTTACTGGGTCGGTCGGACAACGGGACAACAGATCGGCAATTGTGTTGGTTCTGCCTGCAATATGTCGAACTTCAAAGCTGTAATCTTGGAGTTTTAGAGACCAGCGAGCTATCATTTGGTTGGTAGGCATTCCTGAAGTAATAAATTTCAACGGACTATTGTCAGACTCAACAATGAAATGACGTCCCAGAAGGAACCTGGAAAATTTAGTTATACCCTCAATTAGAGCAAGGGCTTCCAACTGTGGTGTCGACCAAGAGCGTTCTCTAGGTTTTAATTTCCTCGAGAAGTAATATACAGGATGTAGGATGTTATCATGTTCCTGTAACAGAACTGCTCCAATCGCTACGGAGCTCGCGTCTGTGCGTAATCTGAAAGGAATAAGAAAATTTGGCAATTTGAGAATGGGATTCTTTAAACTATTCTCAGAGAAATAAGATAACACTTTCTGGAATGCAAATTTTAGGCATTGATTGTTTACAATATTTTCAGGTTGATCTTTCGTTAGTAGGTTAGTAAACTTTTCAGTCAGTTCAGCAAAATCAGGTATGAACTGCCTATAATAATTTAGTAGTCCTAACACACTTCTGACTTGCTTTTTCGTAGTCGGAAGTGAGAGTTTCAGTATTTTGGACACGATGTTATCGTCTGTCGTGACAAAGCCCTTAGATATTTTGTACCCCAAGAAAGATATTTCCTGATAGGCTATGTCTACTTTTGTCGGCTTTACCGTCAGTCCGTGCTGTCTGATCCGTTCAAATGTCTGCTGTAATGTCTTTATATGGTCTGTCATTGTCTTTGAGTGAACACAAATGTCGTCCATGTAACAGATAATATTTGGTATGTCCACTAGTAAAAGTCGTGTCATACGTACGAATGTCGCAGGGGCATTGACCAGCCCAAATGGAAGTTTGCACCATTCGTACAGTCCCCAAGGTGTGGCAAATGCTGTCAGGTGTCTGCTCTGTTCGTCTACCGCTATCTGCCAGTAACCTTTCGTCATGTCTACCTTCGTAAAGAATCTAGAGTCTGTAAGTTCTGTCAATAGATCTTCAGAGTTGGACATTGGTTCTAGATCAAGAAGAGTTATTTTATTTAATTTCCTATAGTCGATACAGAGTCTTATCGTATTGTCCTTTTTGCGTACCATGACCATTGGAGATGAGAAATGTGATTGGGATCGTCTAATGATGTTGTTTCTCTCTAAACTAATGATTTCCTGATGTAACGTTTCTTTGTAATGCACTGGAATGGTGTAAGGTCTGCATCTTATGGGTGTGTTTGACGTGAGTGTGATGTGATGCTGTACTAATTCTGTTTGTCCTGGATTGTTGGAGAAGATGGTGTTGTAATGTTGTATGAGATGTTTGCAACTGTCTGTTTCTGCTTGAGTTAAGTTTGGGTTTATTTTGATTTCTTTCAAGCAGCTTGTCGTGTCTAATGCAGGTGTTGGAATTTCGTCACTATCTTCGTCATCTTCATGGTCTATTATTACTGTACAAGCTATTGTATCGTCTTGTTCGTTATCTCTGTTGTAATATGGTCTTAGCATATTGATGTGGAATATTTTGTGTTTGTCTTTTATTTTAATCTCATAGTCTACAGCTGAAATCTGTCTTAAAACTTTAAAAGGTCCTTGCCAAGACTCAGTCAATAAGTGTCTGTCACTAGGTAAGAGAAGAAGTACGTCCTGTCCAGGTGTCAACGTTATTGTCCTGTTACCTTTGTCTGCATATTGTCTATCTGAGTATATGTAGCACCAGATAGTTTCAGTGCTTCTTTTGCAATTATACAAGATTTGATGATTCTTTCACGCAATGATGTAACGTATACGTATGATGATATGGGTTTAAGTAATGGAGTGGCTTCAGTTAACATTTGATGATAGATAGTCAATGGGCCACGTGGTTTGGCACCATAGATAAGTTCAAAAGGAGAGAACCCAGTACTAGAATGTGGAACTTTGCGATAAGCAAAAAGTATAGCAGGCAAATATATGTCCCAGTTGTTGGGATGCTCTTGTGTGACTTTCGCAAGCGTATGCTTTAAATCACCGTTAAATTTTTCTATGATTCCACTTGAGTGAGGATGGTACGGAGAATTGAAACATTGCTTCACCCCTAACATCTTGGTGAAAGCTTGAGTAGATGCAGCAATGAATTGAGTTCCCCTATCTGATAGGATAGTGTCTGGAAATCCTATCCGTGAAAATATATGGAAGAAAACTTCCATTATATCATTGGCAGTTATGTTCTTTAGCGGAATCGCTTCAGGCCAGCGACTACATAGATCAATGCTGGTAATAATATATTTATTCCCTCTAGTTGTTATCTGATTAAGAGGGCCCACTATGTCGACAGATATTTTCTCAAAAGGTCGACTGGCTAAGTCAGTGATTTGTAACTTTGCCTGTGGGTGTTTACCTTTCTTTACCAGTTTTTGGCAGATGTCACAACTTCTGCAATACTGCTTAATGTCATTGCAGAATTTGGGCCAATAAAACTGTGTTAGTAATCTTGATCTGGTCTTAGAATATGCCATATGCCCTGCAAGAGGTATATCATGGGCAAGATGTAAGGCTTGCTTACGGTATTGAACTGGCAAAACAGTTTGCTCTGTTGTGCTGTCACCTCTGGTATAGTACCTGGTGAGGATGCAATTTTTCAAAGCAAAATGCCATCTTGCATTTTTGATTACCTTTGGCTTTTGGCCGATCAGATTAAAATATTTAGACAATGAAGGATCAGCTTTTTGGGCTGTTACAAAAGTCTCCTTCATAGTTTTAGGAGGTAGTATCACTGGGCTAATCATTTCTATAGCCTCAGTTTGATTAATTTCATCTTGCACTCTAGCAGTAGATCTAGTTACTGCGTTCACACATTCAATGATATCAGATGGTGGTGAAACAGTTTGATCAATGATGTCATGAGATCTTAGTGCTACATTAGTTACCATACATTCATTTGGTGATACAACATTCTCAATGATGATATTTGATGGTGATGATGTTAAGTTCTCATCAATGCAAACAGATGTTATATCATGGGGTATATCATTCACCTCTGGTAAATTTCCAATGATGATATCACAAACAGGGTTAGTTAATGCTGCGAATTTTACTTTCCCAGTGAGGAAAGGTGTCTGAATATATGCCCATGCTAATGGGTACTTTTCAATATTTCCAGAGAATGTTCTGCATGTTACGTGCCTGCCTGTATAGTCTGTAGGCATTATGAACTTTCTCTTCAGTCCAATAAGTGAACTGCCGGTGTCCCGAAGGACTGTAGCGGGCTTGCCATTCACATATCCCTGATGGATGTTTATTCTGCCTTTGGAGTCTATTACCAAATTAGCTTCTTCATTCGCAATAGGAATGGAGTGGCCGCATGTTAAAACGCCATCTTCATAAAAGGTATTACAAACAGTACATTTATTTGCGTTAAACATGTCAAAAGGCTGTGCTGAGTTCACAGGGTGTTTCTCTGATTGTTCTTCATCTGATGATGAACTATCAAATAAGGCGGCATTAGCTTTATTGGTCATTTGCCTTCCTTTACAAGCATGACGATAATGACCGTACGCCTTACAGAGGAAACATTTACGAAAATTTCTGAAGGATTTACGTTCCTTATCTTGTCTATTTACGATGTTCTGTAGATATGTAAGATATGCAGGGTTCTTGTCACACATCTCACCTTGATGGTGTGAATAGTTACAATATCTACAATGATTATATTTCTCAGACGTAGGCTTATATGGTTTTTGCCTATGATAGGGTTCTGATCGAGGTTTTTCATAGTTAGCCGATGCTACAAAGTTTGTATCAATAGCTTCACCAGCAAAACAATGTTTATTGGCTGTATAATAAACCGAACCACGTTTCTCAATCTGATCTACACTCGTACATTCATTCTCTTGCAAAAATTTAGAAAATGCTGATGGAAGGGATGAGATGACTTTATCCCTGATAATTAGATCTTCTAATTTCTGGTAATCTTTATTTATTTTGGCTGCTGAAGTCCATTTTGCAAATATATCTCGGACTAAGCAGAGGTAGTCAGAGAACGTTTGAGTCGATTCTGGGCTCAACTTGCTGAATTGTTCTCTGTAGCCTGCCTCATCTAGCATAAAATGTGCCATAATCTTTGATTTTAGATAATGGTAATCTTTCCTGAGGTCTTTGGGGATCGTCTCTATGACTTTCAGAGGTTCCCCTGACAAACTCCTCATGTAAATAATATTCCATTCAGACATTGGGACCTGGTTTTGGTCCATTAAAGTTTCAAAATTTTGGGTGAAGGCTGCAATGCAGTCACCTGAGGTATAATTTCTTACAATACCTTGGTACTTTTTATACTGGTTTTCTTTCTCCAGTCTTTCAGCTTTCCTATACTCTTTGTCTATGGCAGTATCGGCCTCAAGTTGTTTAATTTTTAGTTGCAACTCAAGCTCTTCTCTTTTACTCTGAGCTGAGATCTCTGCCTTTTTCAATTCATTCTCTAATTCTGCCTGTTTTGTTTTCGCAGATAGTTCTGCTTCTGCTTGCTTGGCAGCTCTTTCAGTCTCTGCTTGCTTTAATGCTCTCTCAGTCGCTCTTTCTTCGCGTTCGTGGTATTCAGAGTATTTCCTTTCACTCCACTTTGTTAACTCATCACCAGTTAACTTCAGCTTCAAACCCATCTCGATGAAATCGTTTAATGAAGACATGATGGTAATAATGAATGCAAATGAGTGGTCAGATACACAATTAGTTATAAGTTGTTAGTATAGTGAAAAATTTACAATTTTGTTTAACTTACAATTTGTGCCCAAATTTGCATCCGAAAGTATAGAGAAAGAAAAATATACTCAAGTGTACTGGATGCGGTGGAGAACGGTTCACACTAGAGTTAGGAACTGTAGGGTCGCTAGTTCAAAACACGAATGACCTCGACGGGCAAGGGTTTCAGATGGCACAGAAAACCTGCTTTGTTTTGGAGGAAATAAATAAGCGTCTATTTTATGTGGTGTGTATGCTTGTCACTAAGTTTTGGTTAGGTTTGTATGGCGTTGAGTGTAATTGTATGTCGTAATGTCGTCAGTCAACAATTTTTTTTTCAAAACAACCAGTCACTTTCTTTCCGAAACTTTCTGCTTTCCACAATCACTTCACAAAGACAATCTAACAATATCTTAACACGTTACAACACTGATGACACATCACTTACATCAAGATGACATTCAGTAAGGACATAGACATCAAGTTTACAAGATGGCGACAAGGTTACAATGGCGACGATTCTACAATGTCGACAAGGTCAAAATGGTGACAAGTTACTCAATCACTGATGTTTTACACGTTTACAGGATCAAACAAATGTATGTACTTTACGTTCACATCTAGCCTCCATATTCAAATAATCTAACACTATATATGAGGATGATCTTTCAAGTTGACATTCAAATGTACATCAAAGTTGGACAAAAGTCCTCACGTTCACAAATCTAGGTTCAAATCTTAATTAATTTAAAGCCGGACGATGCCACCACGTCCACACATGTCAGGGTCTTAAACCTGGCTCGTTATACCTAACACATGTGAGACAAGTACAAGTACAACATGATTGGACTTGAGACACAACGACACGTAGTTCAATGGATTTATTTACCGATCACATGCAATACGATCTAGTTGTGCATGGAATGATCATCACAATACATAAATAATATATATATATCAATACACTTACAGACAACCCACAGCTTACAGTCTATCTCACAAGATATACAAGCACTCGATTTCGGGCACAGAACTACACAAGCCTTTCTCTACCCACACGTCAGTCCGGTCCGAGTACCCAAAGCTGTCTCTTGTCTCTCACAAAGCGCTTGCCCTCTATGGCTGGACGCGCGCGGACTGCGTGCGTCTTGCTTTGTCCTTGCCTGACCGCTGGCTGTCACGTCAGCCAGCAACCTAGCGGGCAGGTAACTAATACTCGCCTGGCAGGCGTAATGATGTTCCTGCATACCGGCAACATTCGAGACTCTGACAATCAAGATTATGTTAAAAATGAAAACATATGTTCATATAAAAGACCACATTTGCCAGGCAAGAGTACCCAGCCAGTATTCAAGTGGACTTGTCAGTCAGTGCAAATTGGCACAGTTAGTCATAGTACAGTGTATGCTGATTGATTTATTACGAAGGAAATCAGTGATCTACGGCATGCCTGGAGGGCAATGGTGTTATTCCGCAATGAGGTGAATGATTATGTAAAAAGGTGAAAATGTTTGTGTGCATGGTGATAAAGTGTATGTTGACGCTGATAAACTTTATGTTAATGGTAATAAAGTTGATGTTAATTGGTGATAAAGTTTAAATTAATGGTGATACAGTCTATGTTAACGGTAATTAAGTTTATGTCTATGATGATAATGTTTATATTTATGGTGATAAAGGTTATTTTGATGGTTATAAAGTTTATGTTGATGGTGATACAGTTTATGTTGATGGTGATACAGTTTATGTTGATGGTGATACAGTTTATGTTGGTGGTGATACAGTTTATGTTGATGGTGATACAGTTTATGTTGATGGTGATACAGTTTATGTTGATGGTGATACAGTTTATGTTGGTGGTGATACATTTTATGTTGGTGGTGATAAAGTTTATGTTGATGGTGATACAGTTTATGTTGATGGTGATAAAGTTTATGTTGATGGTGATACAGTTTATGTTGATGGTGATACAGTTTATGTTGATGGTGATAAAGTGTATGTTGGTGGTGATAAAGTTTATGTTGATGGTGATACAGTTTATGTTGATGGTGATACAGTTTATGTTGATGGTGATACATTTTATGTTGGTGGTGATACAGTTTATGTTGATGGTGATACATTTTATGTTGGTGGTGATAACGTTTATGTTGATACTGACAATCTGCTGACAACTTCTTCTTCTTCTTTCGTTCGCTTGAAATATGTCTATATCTGCAATGTCGTCTCTTGCATGAATTGAACTGTTTTTTTTTCAGTTCACACAGTGGTCCATACAGTTTATCTTCCACTGTCGTCTCTCTAGGCCAGAAGGTTTGCCTAGATATGTTATATTTTGGGCAGTCTTGGAGTATGTGCTCTGCTGTCTGCGACGCCAATCCACATGTGCACATGGCTGTTTCACCAATCTTGAATTTTGTATACATGTGGTTGCGTAATCTATTGTGTCCTGTTCTGAGGCGCAGAATAATGACTTGTTCTGGTCTGTCCATAATGTGGTAGTCATCTTGAGCAGGTTTTGGTGGCTTTCTGACTGATTTGATCATTCTTTTCTTTTGGTGGTATGTAACGGGCACATCAGGCTGTTCCTCTTTGGCTCCTTCCTTAGCCAATTGATCAGCTCTGTCGTTTCCGGGTACTCCACAGTGGGATGGTATCCACTGTATGGTGACTTTATGCTGACTGCTAAGTTCAGAAAGTAGTGTCCTTAGTACTGGCAATTTCCCAGAGAGGAGCGCCTCGAGTACTGATTTTGCATCTGTTAGTAGCACCACAGGTTGTGTACCATTGCTGTTATTTAGTAATTTCTCTGTTGCTATCTTGATTGCCTCAATTTCGGCATCATAGTTATGGCAGTACTTTCCTGTCGGTACTCTGGCTGTGTCCCTAGTATTATTTGGGTATTCTATGTACACTCCCGCTCCTCCATTTCGAACAGCATTTTGTGCTGCCCCATCTGTGTAGACTCGGATCCAGAGGTCCTGTGGGTATTCTTCATCAAGGAAGCTGAGAGTGGCTGTTCTGCGCTGCACACTGTTCTGTTCTTCCTTGCCAAATATTCCTCTCACTTTTGTCTGGATTTGTAACGATAGTCTATGCTCATCTTTCCATGGAGTTCGCTCTGGAATAGTTGTTAGGGGGATACCAACTGTGGGCAGATCAGTGGTTTCTCTGCAGAGTCGTTTGGCCTGGTGGATAAAACTACTTCTTTTCAACCGCCCCATAGCTAGGTTTTCAAATCTGTTCTTCATAGGGTGGCCTGGCAAGCTGAGGAACTTTTCTGCTTGTATTAGCGTTTTCGTATCTCTGCGCTCACTCAGTGCCTGTGTCCTCCCCATCTTCTCCATTTCCACTATAGGGGTTGATCTCATCCCTCCTGTGGTGACTCTAAGTGCTTGATTTTGCACCTTGTCCAGTTCTTGTAGTGTGGTATTTGATGCTGAACACCACGCAGTTGACCCATATTCCAGGTGTGGTCGTATGCTCTGTTGGTAAACTTTGCTAAGTATTTTCGTACTGGCTCCCCATGTGGTTCCACTTAGCTTTCTCAAGATGGCTATTTTCCTTCTGTCTTTTGCTACTGCTTTGTTGATGTGCTTTCTCCATGTCAGCTTGCCATCAAATGTTACTCCAAGGTATGTTGGTTCTTTATCTTCTCTTAGGGGTGTTCCATTTATCTGGATGATCCCAGCCTTTTGTTTTGGAGAGAGGGTAAATAGGGTGGTGCTGCACTTGTCAGTGTTTATGCTGACACACCATCTATTTGCCCATGCAGCAAATGTATCTACAGCTCTTTGTAGCAATCTGGTGGCCACTGATGCATATTCATTTGTGCTCCATAGAACCAGGTCATCGGCGTACATTACCGCTTTAATTCCATGCGGTAGGTGAGCAACAAGATCATTGATGCAGATTAGAAAAAGTGTGGGGGAACAAGACTCCGCCCTGGGGGACACCGTGACGCAGTAGTACTTTCTTGCTCTTGAGTCCGTCTATCTGTACTCGGGCTCTTCTGTTGTGCAAGTATGCTTTCACCCATTTGTACATTCTTCCATTGACTTTGCAGTTTCTCAGTTTCTTCATCAGACCTTCTTTCCAGACTTTGTCAAAGGCTTTCTTCAGATCTATCCATGCCGCAAGCACCAGCTTCTTCTCTTGGAATGCATCCTCAATTTCTTGAGAGAGGTAGGTTGTCTGATCTTCCGTAGAGTAGCACTGCCTAAAGCCAGCCTGCTGTGGCACAAGGATGTTTTTACTTTCAATGTACCACTGCAGTCTGTGATTGATGATGCGCTCCAGTGTTTTGCAGAGACAGCTGGTGAGGCTAATTGGTCTGTAGCTAGAGGCAATGGAACCATCTTTCCCTGATTTTAGGAGGGGTATCATGATTGCTTCTCTCCAGGCTTGTGGAACACTGCCTAAGGTCCAGCTGTTATTGAAGATCTGCAACAGCTTTGTTTTGGCCTCTGTTCCTAGGTTCCTGATCATTTCATTGGAGATACCATCAGCTCCTGGTGACTTTCTCATTTTCAGTTTTGATATGGCTAGCTCCAGTTCGCTGATTGTGATGGGTGCCTCCAGAACCTCATGTACTATTTCCTTCTGTCCTGTATGTTGTCGTTTCTCTCGAATCTCTTGTTGTTTCTCTGGACTAATTTTGATATTGCTATCTTGTGCGAACGAGTCCGCAAAATGGTCAGCTGCTTGCTTTCTTGTTAAGATTTTTCCATCTTTATGTAGTGCAATTTTTGAGTTTCTCCCTGTGCCTTCGTCATTAAGCTGTTTTATTAGCTTCCACAATTTCCTTGTGTCTCTTTCAAAGTTCAGAGACTCCGTTTTCTCCTGCCAGCTTTTCCGTCTAGCCTGCAGCTTGGCCCTTTGAAATTTGGCTTTTGCATGCTGGAATTTATTGTGGTGCTCTTGGCTGGGTGTGGCCTCTGCTTGCTTTCTACACACTTCAACATCATTATGCAACTGTTCCAGCTCACTACTCCAGTAGGGTTTATATTGTTTACGGGCTCCTCTTGGTACTGTTTCTCGCGCTGCCTGTAGTATGCATTTCCCAAACTCTTCAACTGCTTTATTTATGTCTTTCTCAGTGTTCAGGTTTCTAACCAGTATGCTGGTGCGATGCTTGTACATTACCCAGTCTGCTTTCTTGTAGTTCCACCTCGAGAGGGTGCTGCTTTCACTTACAAGCTCATTTTCTACGGTTAGAAAGACTGGCCGATGGTCACTGCCACCAAGTTGTTTCCCAACAATTCGTGTAATGTTCCACTCCAGGTCTGGTGAATGAAAAGCCAGGTCAGGTGTAGTTGTAGAGTGCCATGATCTCGAGTAGAAAGTATGTGGGTCGGACGGCTTGTTAATCAACATGAATCTATTCTCATCCTGCCAGTCTTCCAGTCTCTCTCCTCTCTGGTCCATGTGATCATAGCCCCAGCTCTGCGAGTGGCTGTTGAAATCGCCACACACAATCATTTTTTCTTTTAGTGGTAGAGTGTCCAGTGCCTGTGGGTGGTCACTTGGACAGTAGTAATTGATCAGATGTAGATCTGTATTACCTGTCTTAAGTTTAAGTGTCTGATACTCAGCCCCTTCCATGTAGACTTTGATTTGGGAAGCCATGATGTTATTTCTTACAAGGGTCAGTATCCCACCTTTTCGCCTGTCCTTTCGGTCAGATCGGTAACACTGGTAGCCTCTGATTTTGAAGGCTATATTTTCATTGAGGTGAGTTTCTTGCAAGCAACATATGCTTACTTTTTCTTGGTCCAAGATTTTTTCTAATTCTATTTTTTTGTTGCTGACTCCCTCCGCATTCCAGTGCATTATTTTAAGTCTTCGTTTAGTATGGCCAGTCGTCCTATTCTCATGTCCCCTGGCTCCACAGGACATCTGAGAAGGACCTCCAGTAGTTGGGGTTGGACCCTTTCGAGACATAGGGCCCGGCACTGCACCTGCCTGGGGGTCCAGAGCAGGGCAAGCACTATAACGATTAGCAGTAGTCGACATATTCCAGTTTGCGTGATTGCGTGGCATCCTGATTTCTGTGGTGCGCCTCTTGGCTGGTTGCCTCCGTCTTCAGCACCTTTCTTTGCTAGAGCAGACTGTGGTCTCACTCGAGTGTAGATGTGTACGCACGCACACGCCTGTCTGTGCATGCATGTACGTGCATACACATCTAGAGCATACTGGTTATTTTCCGGCGCCAGAGACTCGCCGTCGCCCCTTCTCCTGTTAGTTTAAACGGGCCCGCCACGTGAAGGCCAGGAGTTGGACTTTTGCTGCATAGGTTATGTATTCATGAGCCATTGAGGTATTTGAGCAATGTTGGGCGCTCACCCCAACACCGCGCCTCGGCTACATACAGCAACATTTGGAACCCTGCTGACAACTACGCAGAGGCATAGATTTTTTCGTGTGAGAAGTGTCCTCATGTGGTCTCAGATTTATGCGTGGTAAACTTGTGAGAGGTACGGCTCTGGGTGCTGGGGTCTGGGTAGTTGCGTGAGGGTACTCAAACACCAGGTAGTGTCCTTCTGCTCCCGGCTACTGAGATTATGCTTATTATTAATTATTATGATGATAGATGATGATGATGAATATAGATGATGATAATTGTAGTAATAGCCTTGGTCATGTGATCCAGAGACCGTCACTGACCTTGGAGTTGACATACTGGTGCAGGAGGAGTCGGAGTTCTGTGTTCTGTAGTTTGAGACCCTCAACCTCTCCCAGCAAGGAGGCCCGGCTGTGGAGGACATCGCTGGGGACACAAGTCAGGACACTATGTTATGTTATGTTATGTCATGTTATGCTATGCTGTTATGCTGTTATTTTATGTTATGATATGCTATGCACTGTTATGTTATGATATGTTAGTTAGTTAGTTAGTTAGTTAGTTAGTTAGTTAGTTAGTTAGTTAGTTAGTTAGTTAGTTAGTTAGTTAGTTAGTTAGTTAGTTAGTTAGTTAGTTAGTTAGTTAGTTAGTCGTGGTTCCAACTTCACGGCAATGGGTCGTCCCCATATTGCTCTGTTCCTGTGCCAGTGAATATCATACAAAATGCTTCTCACTGCCCTATGTGAACAATGGAATAGACAGAAGTATCGGCAAGCCAACAGCCCACACAGGTACACTGTGCATATTGCCGCTGCCAAAATGTCAACACAAAAGTCCTCCACGAAAAATACAGTTCATCGTCGATGAAAATGGCAGTCACCAGAAAGACTTCATTGATCTGGGTTTTATCCCATATGGCTCGGTCTCTTTCTGCAGGGTGACCCACCGAAAGCGCCGCACAAAGCACGAACTCCGTAGCTACAGCGACGACTCCCAGGAGTCTCCTGAAAAATGCACTCGTGAACCGAAAAGGCTGTTATATTATGTTATGTTATGTTATGTTATGTTATGTCAAGCTATGTTCTGTTCTGTTATGTCATGTTGTCATGCATGTCATGCTATATTATGTTATGTTATGTCAAACAACGTCAATGAACACTTGGCAATCCTATGAATGCTCGGTCCCCCAATGCAGAATGTGCACATATCAACACACACATACACACACACACACAATAACACATGCACACGTGCACACATGCAACACACAAAACACTACAGAATCAGATGTGCTGATATTTGTTCAGTAACTGAAGGAGATAGTCACCCTCACAACAAAACCACACAGATATCACCACACAGATACCACCACACACAGATACCACCACACACAGATACAACCACACACAGATACAACCACACACAGATACCACCACACACAGATACCACCACATACAGATATACCACCACACACAGATACCACCACACACAGATACCACCACACACAGATACCACCACACACAGATACCACCACACACAGATACCACCACACACAGATACCACCACACACAGATACCACCACACACAGATACCACCACACACAGATACCACCACACACAGATACCACCACACACAGATACCACCACACACATATACCACCACACACAGATACCACCACACACAGATACCACCATACACAGATACCACCACACACAGATACCACCACACACAGATACCACCACACACAGATACCACCACACACTGATACCACCACACACTGATACCACCACACACAGATACCACCACACACAAATACTACTATACAGATATACCTCCACACACATATACAACCACACACAGATACCACCACACACAGATATACCACCACACACCGATACCACAACCTGGAGGTCAGGTTGGCTGAATGGATAAGACCATCTGCTCTTAAACTGACAGTGTGTTGATGTGAGGTAGGGGGTTCTACCCAGACACATTGGTCTGTTGGACTGAAATGTTAACTTCTCGTCCTTGACTTGGCGAAGTAAATTACAAGCACCTCAGAAGTCGGAGTGTGGTTGTCTGATGGCAAGGCACACTGGTAATAGGGAAAGCTTATCCACACGCAAACATCAGTCCAGAGCATTAGATGTAGTAAGTAGCACGTGTATGGACTATGCATTTGTTTTTTAAATACCACCACACAAATAAACACACACATGCACACACAAATAAACACACACATGCACACACAAGACAAGCAGACGTACTGATATTTGTTGAGTGACTGGAGAAGGGAGTCCCACAACATCTGCCTCCTGGGGTCAAGCACCTCTATGTATTTCTTCCAGTATGCACGGTCCAGGGAGTCATCACGATCTTCCAGAGCTCCGATGTGGAACGCTGTCTGCTCCCCTGGCTCCCGACTGAGTAGAAGACAGGAAGTTGGCAAATGTTACACTGACAGTTAACTGTAGCCAACTCAGGTCAACCAGAACTTATATGTAAACAGATAAAACACAATCACAGAAGCACACACACAACACAAAAACTGGCTAAAATCTTTCACCAGCAAACAGCAAACAAATATTAGCATAACAGTATGTGTACACAGATGTCGAAAACATGCAAGAGCATAACACTGGTGAAATAAGCATGATCAGCCGCCCACACACTAAGAATTACTTTGAGAAATTAAATTGGTGGGACTGCACAAGAACACAGTGAATCAATCACAGATCACGAGAAGTAGGATCAGTGGCTAGTAATTACTTGACTATGTCAACTGTTCACATACTAGTACTTACTTGACTATGTCAACTGTTCACACACTAATAATTACTTGAAAATGTCAACTGTTCACACACTAGTAATTGCTTGACTATGTCAACTGTTCACACTAATACATACTTGGTTATGTCAAATGTTCACACACTAGTAATTATTTGACTATGTCAACTGTTCACACACTAGTAATTACTTGACTCTGTCAAATGTTCACACACACATACACACACACAATAATTACTTCACTGTGTCAACCGTTCACACACACACACGTACACAAAACAATTACTTAATTATCACACACACACACACACACACACACGCACGCACGCATGCACACACGCATGCACACACGCATGCACACACACACTTATATAAAGCTGGTTCTGTGGCGCAGGGTTACAGATGCAGTTCGTCATCCATCATACTCGCATTTGGCAAGCAGATCGCCTTGCGTTGATTGTTGATTAATTGTATGGGTGTCGGTCGTTCAGACAGCAATGGCAAACTACTGAATGTAAACTTGCCAAGAGTTCACAAATAGTCACAAAATTCTAGTAGTTGACTGCGCCGTCCTGTAAAGGATATGCAACTAACTTTTAACTGTACAGAAAGAGGGACAATCAGGAAACAATGTGAAGTTATCACTAGCATCTGCCAGCAAACCCATACTGTACAGATGGTAAAGTATCAGAGTTGTGTCCCTTCATTGAATGTAAAGTATCAGAGTTGTATCTCTTTATAAATATAAAATATTAAGGTTGTGTCCCTTGATTTATATTAATATATCACACCTTGAGGTGCCAATCTCAGCTATTCACATTTAACAGGGCATATCTTTATGGGGTGAATAATTGGATTAGCTTCCTCAAAGTCTTCTATCCTCTCTCCCTCTTCCACCAAATAAGTATTCTATAAAAGAATAGTATCTATTTCATCCTGTCCAATTTTTTCTAGTCCCCCCTCCCAGCCTCCAGCACTACCAGCCCCCTATCCCCCAGCACTCCCTGCCCCCAGCACTCCCCACACCCAGCCCCCAGCACTCCCCACACCCAGCCCCCAGCACTCCCATCCTCCAGCACTCCCCACACCCAGCACTCCCAGCTCCCAGCACTCCCTGCCTCCAACACTCATCACACCCAGCCCCCAGCACTCCCATCCCCCAGCACTCCCCACACCCAGCCCCCAGCACTCCCCACACCCAGCCCCCAGCACTCCCATCCCCCAGCACTCCCCACACCCAGCACTCCCAGCTCCCAGCACTCCCTGCCTCCAACACTCATCACACCCAGCCCCCAGCACTCCCATCCCCCAGCACTCCCCACACCCAGCACTCAAAGCACTCCCCACACCCAGCACTCCCAGCACTCCCCACACCCAGCACTCCCTGCCCCCAGCACTCCCAGCTCCCAGCACTCCCCACACCCAGCACTCCCAGCTCCCAGCACTCCCCACACCCAGCACTCCCAACTCCCAGCACTCCCCACACCTAGCACTCCCTGCCCCCAGCACTCCCTGCCTTCAGATAATGCATCAGTCTCTCCATGCCACATTACCTGCTGGTTTTCCTGGTGTCCTCTACAAAAGCCTTGAGTGCCTTGAGGACCTGGTTTGGGTGGATCAGCTCCACGGCTTCGTTTTGTATGGCCTCTGCGTTCTTGACTATCTTCTCCACTTCCTCATCTGTGCCGTCATCTTGGACATCTTCCTGGTGGAAGGACACAAACATCACCTCATGGTAGATAGGACATCAGCTCATTGTAGATAGGGCTAGGACATCACTTCATGGTAGAGAGGACACAGACATCACTTCATGGTAGGGAGGTCACAGACATCACTTCATGGTAGGGAGGACACAGACATCAGCTCATGGTAGAGAGGACACAGACATCAGCTCATGGTAGAGAGGACACAGACATCAGCTCATGGTAGAGAGGACACAGATATCATCTCATGGTAGAGAGGACACAGACATCAGCTCATGGTAGAGAGGACACAGACATCAGCTCATGGTAGAGAGGACACAGATATCATCTCATGGTAGAGAGGACACAGATATCATCTCATGGTAGAGAGGACACAGACATCAGCTCATGGTAGAGAGGACACAGACATCAGCTCATGGTAGAGAGGACACAGATATCAGCTCATGGTAGAGAGGGCAGAGATATCAGTTCATGGTAGAGAGGACACAGACATCAGTCTATAGTAGAGAGGACACAGACATCAGTCTATAGTAGAGAGGACACAGATATCATCTCATAGTAGAGAGGACACAGACATCAGCTCATAGTAGAGAGGACACAGACATCAGTCTATAGTAGAGAGGACACAGATATCATCTCATAGTAGAGAGGACACAGACATCAGCTCATAGTAGAGAGGACACAGACATCAGTCTATAGTAGAGAGGACACAGACATCAGTCTATAGTAGAGAGGACACAGACATCAGCTCATGGTAGAGAGGACAGAGATATCAGTTCATGGTAGAGAGGACAGAGATATCAGTTCATGGTAGAGAGGACACAGACATCATCTCATGGTAGAGAGGACACAGACATCAGCTCATGGTAGAGAGGACACAGACATCAGCTCATGGTAGAGAGGACACAGACATCAGCTCATGGTAGAGAGGACACAGACATCAGCTCATAGTAGAGAGGACACAGACATCAGCTCATAGTAGAGAGGACACAGACATCAGCTCATAGTAGAGAGGACACAGATATCAGCTCATAGTAGAGAGGACACAGATATCAGCTCATAGTAGAGAGGACACAGACATCAGCTCATGGTAGAGAGGACACAGACATCAGCTCATGGTAGAGAGGACACAGACATCAGCTCATGGTAGAGAGGACACAGACATCAGCTCATAGTAGAGAGGACACAGACATCAGCTCATAGTAGAGAGGACACAGACATCAGCTCATAGTAGAGAGGACACAGACATCAGCTCATAGTAGAGAGGACACAGATATTCAGCTCATAGTAGAGAGGACACAGACATCAGCTCATGGTAGAGAGGACACAGACATCAGCTCATGGTAGAGAGGACACAGACATCAGCTCATAGTAGAGAGGACACAGACATCAGCTCATAGTAGAGAGGACACAGACATCAGCTCATAGTAGAGAGGACACAGACATCAGCTCATAGTAGAGAGGACACAGACATCAGCTCATAGTAGAGAGGACACAGACATCAGCTCATAGTAGAGAGGACACAGACATCAGCTCATAGTAGAGAGGACACAGACATCAGCTCATAGTAGAGAGGACACAGACATCAGCTCATAGTAGAGAGGACACAGACATCAGCTCATAGTAGAGAGGACACAGACATCAGCTCATAGTAGAGAGGACACAGACATCAGCTCATGGTAGAGAGGACACAGACATCAGCTCATAGTAGAGAGGACACAGACATCAGCTCATAGTAGAGAGGACACAGACATCAGCTCATAGTAGAGAGGACACAGACATCGGCTCATGGTAGAGAGGTCACAGATATTCAGCTCATGGTAGAGAGGACACAGACATCAGCTCATGAACATTTGTCCATGGTTAGACAGACAGGGAAATGTAACTAGTGTGTGTGTGTGTGTGTGTGTGTGTGTGTGTGTGTGTGTGTCTGTGTGTGTGTGTGTGTGTGTGTGCATGCATGCGTGCATGCATGCGTGTGTGCGTGTGTGTGTGTTTTGGTACAGAGACAGGAAGATGCAAATTTTGTAGGTCTTACCTCTTCTGCTTCCACATTCTCCTCCTCCGTTTTCTGTAGGATACAGGATACAAAATATGTGACTACATTCATGTGTGTTTACACTTCATTGTCTTTCTCTGTCTTTCATCATACAAAACATTGATTTAACACTGACAGACAAGACCAGTAATAACATAGAGCCTTAGCCAATTACAGCCCACACAGGATTTAACCAATCACAGCACACAACAGATGTAACCAATCTCAGCATATAAAAGCTTTAACCAGTCCTCACAAATAAATGTTTCATACAATGCGATGTGATCCAGGTACAGTCTGACGTGATATATGGGCACTTCTACAAGACAAGAATCGATATTTTAAAGGTACATGGGATACCGCCCATGTCCGCGAGGTATCGCCCGTGTGCTAGCCAGGTCCACGAGGGAAGCAATGAACAGTAACTTTGTGATCTAGCAAGCATGCCATAAGAGGCCAGGAGCCAGGGTTGGCCTGGGACTGGCTAGCTCATCCAGTAAAACACTTAGCCACAAAATCCAACCATTCATCGACCAGTCAACCCAGGGCTGGGTGTGGGGTGTCTGACGGTGGCTGCTCCAGTGGAGATGGAAGGCAGAAGAGGAAGAGGACATGAGATATGACAAACAGATGAGTAGATTGATGTTGCTCAGGGGAGGAACCAGGTGAGATGTATGTCTGTAAGATGAGAAAACAGACGAAGAACCTGGTGAGATATATGTCTGTAAGATGAAAAAGCAGATGAAGAACCAGATGAGATGTATGTCTGTAAGATGAGAAAACAGATGAGGAACCAGGTGAGATGTATGTCTGTAAGATGAGAAAACAGATGAGGAACCAGATGAGATGTATGTTTCTAAGATGAGAAAACAGATGAGTGGATTGATGTTTTTCAGATGAAGAACCAGGTGAGATGTATGTCTGTAAGATGAGAAAACAGATGAGGAACCAGATGAGATGTATTTTTCTAAGATGAGAAAACAGATGAGTGGATTGATGTTTTTCAGATGAGGAACCAGGTGAGATGTATGTTTGTAAGATGAGAAAACAGATGAGGAACCAGTTGAGATATATGCTTGTAAGATGAGAAAACAGATGAGTAGATGGATGTTTCTCAGGGGAGAGACCAGGTGAGATGTATGTCTGTAAGATGAGAAAACAGATGAGTAGATTGATGTTTCACAGATGAAGAACCAGGTAAGATGTATTATGTATGTAAGATGAGAAAACAGATGAGGAACTAGGTGAGATGTGTTTGTAAGATGAGAAAACAGATGAGTTGATTGATATTTCTCAGATGAGGAACCAGATGAGATGTATTATATTTGTAAGATGAGAAGACAGATGAGTGGATTTATGTTTCTCAGGGGAGGAACCAGATGAGATGTGTTATGTCTGTAAGATGAGAAAACAGATGAGGAACTAGATGAGATATATTATGTTTGTAAGACGAGAAAACAGATGAGGAACCAGATGAGATGTATTGTGTTTGTAAGATGAGAAAGCAGATGAGGAATGCCACAGAGCAGGTGCCCGAATTACGTCATAGGAAAGATACGAAGAAGTCTAGAAGACGAAAGTGCAAAGAAAACCAAGGGACACAAGCTGACAACGGGAAACGTCAAGCTGACGCAATCTTGACAACAAAAACATACGTTGTGCGATGATCTAGAGGAAAGGTCGTGCGTTGGAATTCAGGAACAAATTGGTGTGGCTATCTAATGGTTGGAAATCTAGCACTGGCTATTAAGTGAATAACAGCCAGAAGTATATACTAAGAACGCCATGGATCCAAGAACGACGGGCAGAACCTAGACGGGATCGGATTAATATAACAGCAAAGACAGCCGGTCAGAACAGAAGAAGGAGAGGCATGGGAGAGTAACAACAGGGCGATCTTACAACAGGTTGGAGTAATTAATTCATTTTTGTGTATATTTATATTAGATGCCTCCCTGGCAACAACAGGTCTTCTAATCATACCGTAGCAGATGATGTTATTGTAACTCTGTTAGCTGCCGGATTAAAGCAGTGTTCGCTTTGTGAAATCAGATGTTGCTTCATCTTTCAAAGTTCGCCATTGATGCATTGACTGTTATCTTCACTCCGTTATAGTGAGCTAATGCCTGCTGTAAAGTTCAATTATATATACATGGCAAAACAATGAAGAGGGACTTACAGCTTGGCAAGGAACCAGGTGAGATGTATGTTTGTAAGATGAGAAAACAAACGAGTTGATTGATGTTTCTCAGATGAGGAACCAGATGAGATGTATTATGTTTGTAAGATGAGAAAACAGATGAGGAACCAGATGAGATGTATTATGTTTGTAAGACGAGAACACAGATGAGGAACCAGATGAGATGTATTATGTTTGTAAGACGAGAAAACAGATGTGGAACCAGATGAGATGTATTATGTTTGTAAGACGAGAACACAGATGAGGAACCAGATGAGATGTATTATGTTTGTAAGACGAGAAAACAGATGAGGAACCAGATGAGATGTATTATGTTCGTAAGATGAGAAAATTGATGAGGAACTAGATGAGATGCATTATGTTTGTAAGATGAGAAAACAGATGAGGAACCAGATGAGATGTATTATGTCTGTAAGATGAGAAAACAGATGTGGAACCAGATGAGATGTATTATGTTTGTAAGACGAGAACACGGATGAGGAATCAGATGAGATGTATTATGTTTGTAAGATGAGAAAGCAGATGAGGAACCAGGTGAGATGTATGTTTGTAAGAAAAGAAAACAGATGAGTTGATTGATGTTTCTCAGATGAGGAACCAGATGAGATGTATTATGTTTGCAAGATGAGAAAACAGATGAGGAACCAGATGAGATGTATTATGTTTGTAAGATGAGAAAGCAGATGAAGAACCAGGTGAGATGTATGTTTGTAAGATGAGAAAACAGATGAGTTGATTGATGTTTCTCAGATGAGGAACCAGATGAGATGTATTATGTTTGTAAGATGAGAAAACAGATGAGGAACCAGATGAGATGCATTATGTTTGTAAGACGAGAAAACAGATGAGGAACCAGATGAGATGTATTATGTTTGTAAGACGAGAAAACAGATGATGAGGCTGGTATTTGTGTGATGAGGACACCATTGCCTGTGCTCACCTTCTCTCTGATGTTCATAAAGTACATGCTCATCTTGAGGATATCATCTTCTGTCTCCAGTCCCAGAGCCTGCCAGAAAACAGGATCATGTGACATTTATGCCTGATGTTGTAAATTATCACATGACATTTGTGTCTGATGTTGTAAATTATCACATGACATTTGTGTCTGATGTTGTAAATTATCACATGACATGTGTGTCTGGTGCTGTAAATGATCATGTGACATTTGTGTCTGATGTTGTAAATGATCACATGACATTTGTGTCTGATGTTGTAAATTATCACATGACATTTGTGTCTGATGTTGTAAATTATCACATGACATTTGTGTCTGATGTTGTAAATTATCACATGACATTTATGTCTGATGTGTAGATGATCACATGACATATATGTGTCTGATGTTGTAAATGATCATGTGACATGTGTGTCTGGTGCTGTAAATAATCATGTGATATTTGTGTCTGGTGCTGTAAATGATCATATGACATTTGTGTCTGATGTTGTAAATTATCACATGACATATGTGTCTGATGCTGTAAATAATCATGTGACATTTGTGTCTAATGTTGTAAATTATCACATGACATATATGTGTCTGATGTTGTAAATGATCACATGACATACATGTGTCTGATGTTGTAAATGAGCACATGACATATATGTGTCTGATGTTGTAAATGATCACATGACATATATGTGTCTGATGTTGTAAATGATCACATGACATTTATGTCTGATGTTGTAGATGATCACATGACATATATGTGTCTGATGTTGTAAATGATCACATGACATGTGTGTCTGGTGTTGTACATGGTATGTGGCATTTGTGTATGTTGTTGTAAATTATGGTGTGACATCTGTGTTAGATGTAAATGGACATTTGTGTGTGTGTGTTGTACATGGCCATGTGACACATATCTATGATGTCATTCCTCAGACAGTGGAGACATCACGTTAGTTTCTGACACTGTACACATGGTAGTCATCAACACCTGGTACAGCACAGCACCACTCTCTGCTCCTCCAGGTGTACGGTGTACATGGTGCCAACCCCATATTTGATTAGATCAATCAGCATTCGATGGGTCACGTGATCAATCAGCACTCAATGGGTCACATGATTGATTTATAATGTGATGGATAGGTCACATGATTGATGGGTCATGTGATCGATGGGTCATGTGATTGATGGGTCATGTGATTGATGGGTCATGTGATCAATGAGTCATGTGATCGATGTTGGCCATCTTTACTCTCCAAAACATTTTCTGGTATTCATTTTAGTCTGAGTTGTATCATGTGATAATGTAATCATTAGTTGTGTTCTTTCATGTGATAATGCAATCATTAGTTGTGTTGTATCATGTGATAATGCAATCATTAGATGTGTTGTATCATGTGACAATGAAATCATTGGTTGTGTTGCATCATGTGATAATGCAATCATTAGCTGTGTTGTATCATTTGATAATGCAATCATTGGTTGTGTTGTATCATGGCATAATGCAATCATTGCTTATGTTGTGTCATGTTATAATTTAATCATTGCTTGTGTTGTATCATGTGATAATACAAAGTCAGGTCAGAAATACAACAGGTCAGATGGGACCTCATTAGAACAACGAAGGGGAAGTAACTTACAGCAAAGATACTGTCCAGCTTCATGAGTGACTGTTCATCCTTCTCCAGGGGCACCAGCAGCCTGGCTAGTTTCTGCTCCACCAGGAAACCCTGTCCAGATCATCAGTGCAAACTTTACTATATCATGTCACATGATCCAATCACACACTTCACTCTATCATATCACATGAACCAATCACAAACTTCACTCTATCATGTCACATGAAGCAATCACACACTTCACTCTATCATATCACATGAACCAATCACACAATTCACTCTATCATGTCACATGAACCAATCACACACTCTATCATATCACATGAACCAATCACACGCTTTACTCTATCATATCACATGATCCAATCACACACTTCACTCTATCATATCACATGAACCAATCACACACTTCAGTCTATCATATCACATGAACCAATCACACACTTTACTCTATCATATCACATGAACCAATCACACACTTTACTCTATCATATCACATGAACCAATCACACACTTCACTCTATCATATCACATGATCCAATCACACACTTCACTCTATCATATCACATGAACCAATCACACACTTCAGTCTATCATATCACATGAACCAATCACACACTTTACTCTATCATATCACATGAACCAATCACACACTTTACTCTATCATATCACATGAACCAATCAAACACTTTACTCTATCATATCACATGATCCAATCACACACTTTACTCTATCATATCACATGAACCAATCAAACACTCGATCATATCACATGAACCAGTCACACACATCACTCTATCATATCACATGATCCAGTCACACACTATATCATATCACATGAACCAATCACACACTCTATCATATCACATGAACCAATCACACACTTCACTCTATCATATCACATGAACCAAACACACACTTCACACTATAATATCACATGAACCAATCACACACTCTATCATATCACATGAACCAATCACACACTCTATCATATCACATGAACCAATCACACACTCTATAATATCATATGAACCAATCACACACTCTATCATATCACATGAACCAATCACACACTTCACTCTATCATATCACATGAACCAATCACACACTCGATCATATCACATGAACCAATCACACACTCTATCATATCACATAAACCAATCACACACTTCACTCTATCATATCACATGAACCAAACACACACTTCACACTATAATATCACATGAAACAATCACACACTCTATCATATCACATGAACCAATCACACACTCTATCATATCAAATGAACCAATCACACACTCTATCATATCACATGAACCAATCACACACTTCACTCTATCATATCACATGAACCAATCACACACTTCACTCTATCATATCACATGAACCAATCACACACTTCACTCTATCATATCACATGAACCAATCACACATTTCACTCTATCATATCACATGAACCAATAATACACTTTACTCTATCATATCACATGAACCAATTACACACTCTATCATATCACATGAACCAATCACACACTTCACTCTATCATATCACATGATCCAATCAATCACTCTATAATATCACATGAACCAATCACACACTCTATCATATCACATGAACCACTCACACACTTCACTCTATCATATCATATAAACCAATCGGACACTCTATCATATCACATGAACCAATCACACACTTCACTCTATCATATCACATGAACCAATCACACACTCTATCATATCACATGAACCAATCACACACTCTATCATATCACATGAACCAATCACACACTTCACTCTATCATAACACATGAACCAATCACACACTCTATCATATCACATGAACCAATCACACACTTTACTCTATCATATCACATGAACCAATCGCACACTTCACTCTATCATATCACATGAACCAATCACACACTTCACTCTATCATATCACATGAACCAATCACACACTTCACTCTATCATATCACATGAACCAATCACACACTCTATCATATCACATGAACCAATCACACACTTCACTCTATCATATCACATGAACCAATCGCACACTCTATAATATCACATGAACCAATCACACACTTCACTCTATCATATCACATGAACCAATCACACACTCTATCATATCACATGAACCAATTACACACTCTATCATATCACATGAACCAATCACACACTTCACTCTATCATATCACATGAACCAATCACACACTCGATCATATCACATGAACCAATCACACACTCTATCATATCACATGAACCAATCACACACTTCACTCTATCATATAACATGAACCAAACACACACTTCACACTATAATATCACATGAACCAATTACACACTCTATCATATCACATGAACCAATCACACACTCTATCATATCGAATGAACCAATCACACACACTATCATATCACATGAACCAATCACACACTTCACTCTATCATATCACATGAACCAATCACACACTTCACTCTATCATATCACATGAACCAATCACACACTTCACTCTATCATATCACATGAACCAATCACACACTTCACTCTATCATATCACATGAACCAATAATACACTTTACTCTATCATATCACATGAACCAATTACACACTCTATCATATCACATGAACCAATCACACACTTCACTCTATCATATCACATGAACCAATCAATCACTCTATAATATCACATGAACCAATCACACACTCTATCATATCACATGAACCACTCACACACTTCACTCTATCATATCACATGAACCAATCACACACTTCACTCTATCATATCACATGAACCAATCACACACTCTATCATATCACATGAACCAATCACACACTCTATCATATCACATAAACCCATCACACACTCTGTCATATCACATGAACCAATCACACACTTCACTCTATCATATCACATAAACCAATCACACACTCTATCATATCACATGAACCAATCACACACTCTGTCATATCACATAAACCAATCACACACTCTATCATATCACATGAACCTGTCACACACTCTATCATATCACATGAACCAATCACACACTTCACTCATCATATCACATGAACCAATTACACACTCTATAATATCACATGAACCAATCACACACTTCACTCTATCATATCACATGAACCAATAACACACTCTATCATATCACATGAACCAATCACACACTCTATCATATCACATGAACCAATCACACACTTCACTCTATCATATCACATGAACCAATCACACACTCTATCATATCACATGAACCAATCACACGCTTTACTCTATCATATCACATGAACCAATCACACACTTCACTCTATCATATCACATGAACCAATCACACACTCTATCATATAACATGAACCAATCACACACTTCACTCAATCATATCACATGAACCAATCACACACTCTATCATATCACATGAACCAATCACACACTTTACTCTATCACATGAACCAATTGCACACTCTATCATATCACATGAACCAATCACACACTTCACTCTATCATATCACATGAACCAATCACACACTCTATCATATCACATGAACCAATTACACACTCTATCATATCACATGAACCAATTACACACTTCACTCTATCATATCACATGAACCAATCACACACTTCACTCTATCATATCACATGAACCAATCACACAATTCACTCTATCATATCACATGAACCAATCAATCACTCTATCATATCACATGAACCAATTACACACTCTATCATATCACATGAACCAATCACACACTATATCATATCACATGAACCAATCACACACTCTATCATATCACATGAACCAATCACACACTCTATCATATCACATGAACCAATCACACGCTCTATCATATCACATGAACCAATCACACGCTCTTCATATCACATGAACCAATCACACACTCTATCGTATCACATGAACCAATCACACACTCTATCATATCACATGAACTAATCACACACTCTATCATATCACATGAACCAATCACACACTCTATCATATCACATGAACCAATCACACACTCAATCATATCTCATGAACTAATCACACACTCTATCACATCACATGAACCAACCACACACTCTTCATATCACATCAACTAATCACACACTCTTCATTTCACATGAACCAATCACACACTCTATCATATCACATGAACTAATCACACACTCTATCATATCACATGAACCAATTACACACTCTATCATATCACATGAACCAATCACACACTTCACTCTATCATATCACATGAACCAATCAGTTGTTGTTGTTGTTGTTGTTGTTGTTGTTGTTCTTGTTGTTGTTGTTGTTGTTGTTGGTGGTGGTGGTGGTGGTGGTGGTTTTGTAACTTAACTCTCTCTCAGCAAATGTTACCTGAATTAATCGGTGATAGGTATATTTGTGTATGGTGTCTGTCATGGACAACACGTGAGCTTTTAGTAGGCGAGGTAATTAGAAGCATGAGAAGTAACGCTTCAACTGACGTTGTTGCATACACAGACATTAGTTGTGACAATGTCCTGCATGTCCTGCCACACGGAGCCAATGTTATTGCAGTTAAACTGTCAGCAGTGAAACTTGTCAGGTGATGTCATAAACTGTTGTCTAGAAACACAGTGTCCCGGTTTGTGATATGATAGCATGATGCGGGCAGCAAGCTACAGACTGAAGGCCGTGATGGTTCCTATATGTTTGATCATAGTTCACAGTGACAATAAATGGCATAAAACATTAGGCTCCATGCTACTGGCTGGCTCACCAGATGCTGCTAACAGTCTTAGAAATCCCAACAAACGTCATGACACTGACATCAAACTTCATTCCTGCCAACTTCCTGACATCACATCTCCCAACTTCCTGACATCACATCTCCCAACTTCCTGACTTCACATCTCCCAACTTCCTGACATCACATCTCCCAACTTCCTGACATCACATCTCCCAACTTCCTGACATTACATCTTCCAACTTCCTGACATCACATCTCCCATCTTCCTGATATCACATCTCCCAACTTCCTGACATCACATCTCCCAACTTCCTGACATCACATCTCCCAACTTCCTGACATCACATCTCCCATCTTCCTGACATCACATCTCCCAACTCCCTGACATCACATCTCCCAACTTCCTGACATCACATCTCCCAACTTCCTGACATCACATCTCCCAACTTCCTGACATCACATCTCCCAACTTCCTGACATCACATCTCCCAACTTCCTGACATCACATATCCCAACTTCCTGACATCACATCTCCCAACTTCCTGACATCACATCACCCATCTTCCTGACATCACATCTCCCAACTTCCTGACATCACATCTCCCAACTTCCTGACATTACATCTCCCAACTTCCTGACATCACATCTCCCAACTTCCTGACATCACATCTCCCAACTTCCTGACATCACATCTCCCAACTTCCTGACATCACATCCCCCAACTTCCTGACATCACATCTCCCAACTTCCTGATATCACATCTCCCAACTTCCTGACATCACATCTCCCAACTTCCTGATTTCACATCTCCCAACTTCCTGACATCACATCTTCCAACTTGCTGACATCACATCTCCCAACTCCCTGACATCATATCTCTCATCTCCCAACTCCCTGACATCAGATCTACTATTTGTGAACCTCCTATTTCAGACTCTTTGTGTCATGACCCTAAGTTGTGTCACTGTCATGACCCTAAGTTGTGTCACCCGTTCCCACAATGTATACAATTATAAAAGAGTGACAGTCTGTGATTCCGTCAAACACATCATGAAACCAGTCAACAGTAATTCTCACCGCCTCGTCACACAGTAGTTCAAGGACACGTTTGATGGCCTGTGGCGACACCTTGCTGGAGATGACAGCCATGTTGTCTGTTACCTTGGTCTCTGAACCATCTGGTAAATCACCTACATGAAGATTCATCATCATCAGTAAAATCTAGTTACAGACTGCACACGCTTACTTCAAAACTCATTCTGATATTTATCTAAATTAACTGGGTCACTTATCTGTATATATTCACCAAGTGAGTTATGTGTAAATATTCACCAAGTGGGTTGTGAGTATATATTCACAATGTGGGTTGTGTGTATATATTCATTAAGTGGGTTGGTGTATATATTCATTAAGTGGGTTTTGTGCAAATATTTTCACTTATAGAATTTGTACATAGATATACAAAGACAGATGAGACAGAAGATAGACACGGTGCACTAGGCGCAACATAGAACATAGACATGGTGCAATGGGTGTATCAAACAAGTTGCACTGGGTGTATCAAAAAAGTAACAGAAACACATGGTTACAGACAAACCAGTAACAGAAACACGTGGTTACAGACAAACCAGTAACAGAAACACATGGTTACAGACAAACCAGTAACAGAAACACGTGGTTACAGACAAACCAGTAACAGAAACACGTGGTTACAGACAAACTAGTAACAGAAACACGTGGTTACAGACAAACCAGTAACAGAAACACGTGGTTACAGACAAACCAGTAACAGAAACACGTGGTTACAGACAAACCAGTAACAGAAACACGTGGTTACAGACAAACCAGTAACAGAAACACGTGGTTACAGACAAACCAGTAACAGAAACACGTGGTTACAGACAAACCAGTAACAGAAACACGTGGTTACAGACAAACCAGTAACAGAAACACGTGGTTACAGACAAACCAGTAACAGAAACACGTGGTTACAGACAAACCAGTAACAGAAACACATGGTTACAGACAAACCAGTAACAGAAACACATGGTTACAGACAAACCAGTAACAGAAACAAATGGTTACAGACAAACCAGTAACAGAAACACGTGGTTACAGACAAACCAGTAACAGAAACACATGGTTACAGACAAACCAGTAACAGAAACACATGGTTACAGACAAACCAGTAACAGAAACACATGGTTACAGACAAACAAGTAACAGAAACACATGGTTACAGACAAAGAAGAAAGAAACAACTGTATAGAAACACATGTAAATCTCATGCTTGTAAATAAATATACAGTTTGTGATCATTGAGCGGAGTTGAGCTGAATTGAGCAAAGAAACAACATCACTGCACTCAAGACATTCCCACACGTGCTCCGGCCCCTTGTTCAACAGCCAGCAAAGAGTCATACTGCTAATGGTTCCACCTGCCATCTGACTGAAACTTCTCCTGGTCTTCTCTCTCAGTTTTGAGATTCGCCCAGAACCCCTGCCCACCCCCCACCATATAATTCTCTCCACATATGGGTGCTCAGTCTGTTCCACCGCTTTATTCATCTGGTCCCACAGGCGTCCAACCACCTCTCCCTTGTCCTTAAGTAATCTACCACTAAGAGGTGCATTCCCTGCCAGCCTATCAGCCTGTTCAATCCCCCGCACTTACGCTTGTGATCATTTAAATATCACCTGCTGGCATCTACACTGACCCCAGATGGCATAATAGTTCAAGCATATCCCACACATTTGTTACGTCATGTGATTGAGATAACATGGATGTCTTCAAGCTTGTTAGGTCATGTGGTTGAATGTCTTTACATTTGTGAAGTCATGTGACTGAATTTTGTGACATTTGTTAGGTCATGTGATTGAGAGAATGCGAATGTCATGACATTTGTTATGTCATGTGATAGAGATAACATGGATGTCTTCACGCTTGTTAGGTCATGTGGTTGAATGTCTTTACATTTGTGAAGTCATATGACTGAATTTTTTGACATTTGTTAGATCATGTGATTGAGAGAACGTGAATGTCTTCACAATTGTTTCAACCACCTTCTCATTTCACACTTAGGTTATTGGTCATTCTGTATCTACATCCCTATCAACATGATTAACTCCATCTTCAAGCCTCACTGCTCCGCCACAGCTCTATCACAGCTTTGTCATAGCTCTGCCACAGCTCTGTAGGTTTGGTCACTTGTGGCATCAAGTCCATAAATTGACCAGTTTTCTGACCCCATGTCTCTATTTTTCAACAAACAACAAACAACCAGGAGATGAACTTACTAGACAAGATGTCAGTAATAACCCTTATGATAGACTCTTTCTTGGATTTATACGTGGTGGCGATCGGTCCCACATTGTCCATGAATAACCTTTAGATGAAAAAGCTTGTGATCAAGGTCAAATAAGACATGTGTGGGAGACAACTAAGGTCAACTTGAACCAGGCAATGAGAGTTATGTCCCTGGATATGTTCACATCTACAGCTTTACAACCACAGCCGCAAGTGCAAATATTAGCACATCTGCAACTACAAGCACAACTTAAACCGCAAGCGCAACTAAAACCACAAGCGCAACTAAAACCACAAGAACACACCACGAATAAAAATATAAGCAAACCAACATTTAATTAGAGACACAATTACATGTATAAGTACAGCTATATTTATAGGTACAACTATATTTGCCGGTCTCTCAGGCCAAGGGGTTGCAACACTTTCTCCGTAATCCCGTTTATCATGCAGAGTCTCGTAGCGGGGCGAGAGCTGGGAGCGGTTCAATCCCCGCTGGTGACTTGCGGGATAACAGAGCCGGCCACTCAGAAAGCAATGGCAAACTACTGAGCGTAATCTTGCCAAGAAATCAACATACAGCTGAAAGATGCTGATGTTGACAGCGATGTCCTGTAAAGGATATGCAAAACATTTATTTTTTTTACACGGGATGATAAACAGGATTACGAAGAAAGTGTGGTAACCCCTCGGCCAGAGAGACCGGCACTATATTTAAAGGTTAGTTTTAAAAGTTTGTTGCAGATCCTTTACAGGATGTCGCAGTCAACCCCTGCATTTTTTGGCTGCTTGTGATCTTTTGGCAAGTTTACGTTGTGTAGTTTACCATATTTAGAGGTACAACCATATTTATAGGCACAACTATAATTACAGGTACAACTATATTTATAGACACAACTATATTTATAGGTACAACTATATTTATGAGTACAACTATAATTACAAGTGCAACCATATTTATAGGTACAATTATAATTACAGGTACAACTATATTTATAGGTACAACTATAATTACAGGTACAACTATATTTATAGGTATAACTATAATTACAGGTACAACTATATTTATAGGCACAATTATAATTACAGGTACAACTATATTTATAGGCATAACTATATTTATAGGCACAACTATAATTACAGGTACAACTATATTTATAGGCACAATTATAATTACAGGTACAACTATATTTATAGGCATAACTATATTTATAGGCACAGCTATATTTATAGGTACAATTATAATTACAAGTGCAACCATATTTATAGGCACAACTATAATTACAGGTACAACTATATTTATAGGTACAACTATAACTACAGGTACAACTATATTTATAGGCACAATTATAATTACAGGTACACATATTACTACAAAGCTGACTACATTTATAAGACTGACTACATGTACAAGAATTACTACAGTTGTAACACTGTCTATATTTACAATGGTGTCTACGTTTACAACACTGCCTACATTTACAATGCTGTCTACATTTACACAACTGTCTACATTTACGCTACTGTCTATATTTACAATGATGTCTATATTTACAATACTGTCTATATTTACACTACTGTCTATATTTACAATGATGTCTATATTTACAATGATGTCTATATTTCCAATACTGTCTATATTTACACTACTGTCTATATTTACAATGATGTCTATATTTACAATACTGTCTATATTTACACTACTGTCTATGTTTACAATGATGTCTATATTTACAATACTGTCTATATTTACACTACTGTCTATATTTACAATGATGTCTATATTTACAATGATGTCTATATTTACAATACTGTCTATATTTACACTACTGTCTATATTTACAATGATGTCTATATTTACAATACTGTCTATATTTACACTACTGTCTATATTTACAATGATGTCTATATTTACAATACTGTCTATATTTACACTCATCATCATCAAGTGCCGTGCCGGCTGGCGTAGGCGTTCATGGCTCTCCATAGATCTCGGTCTTTGGTTTTCTGGATCAACTCTGGTGCTGATATTCCTCCATGCCACCGTCTCAATCCATCCAGCATCACTTCTCTTGGTCTACCTCTGCCTCTCTTCCCCTCGATCTTTCCAGTTGTTACGATGTTCTCCAATGCCTCTCTTCTCATCACGTGACCGAAGAAAGATGTTTGTCTCTGTCTTATTGTTGTATATAATGTTCTAGTTTCATTAGCCTGTTTCAGGCAGTCGTCGTTAGTTACTCTGGCAGTCCAAGGAATTCGCAACATTCGTCTCAGGAACCACATCTCTGTTGCTTCTAATTTCTTCTTAATTTGTTCATTTACGTTCCAAGATTCACTGCCATACAGCAAAACTGGTTCTACATAGCATTTCAGCACTCTCTTTCTTACATTCAGTGATAGTGACTTATTGCATAAGATACTCTTCATTTTCTGAAAAGCGGCTTTTGCCTGCCCTATTCTACTCCTAATCTCTGTTGTACATCTTCCATCTGATGTTATAAATGCCCCTAGGTATCTAAAATTATCAACTTGGTTAAGGATTTTCCCTTCTATTTCTATGTCACATTTTGGTGTCACCATTTTCTTTGATATTACCATTGTTACTGTTTTCTTGATATTCAAGGAGAGTCCTTTCCTTGCACTCTCTGTTACTACAACGTCTAATAATTGTTGTAGATCTGTTGAATTATCCGCCATCAATACTGTGTCATCTGCATAGCGTATATTATTTATATTATAACCTCCAACTAGTATTCCTGGCATCTCTTTGATCTCTCTCATTATTACTTCGCTATACAGGGAGAAAAGATCTGGTGACAAGACACACCCTTGTCATACTCCTAGCTTTATCCGTTCATAACTACCCTCTTTATTTCCCATTTTAATTGCTGCTACTTGGTTCCAGTAAACATTCTTTATTATTCTTAAATTTATTATTATTCTTAAATATTTACACTACTGTCTATATTTACAATGATGTCTATATTTACAATGATGTCTATATTTACAATACTGTCTATATTTACAATGATGTCTATATTTACAATAATGTCTATATTTACAATAATGTCTATATTTACAATACTGTCTATATTTACAATACTGTCTACATTTACAATACTGTCTACATTTACTTTATCTATGTTCATGTCGTACAACTTGCCAAGTACATCAACTGCAGCTGAAAAATGCTGGTGTTGACTTCAATGTCCTGTAAGGGATATGCAACATTAAAAAAAAAAAAATATTCATGTACACTCACAACAAAACTACAAATACAACATCATTTACAAGCACAAATGAAACTGCCAACATATCACCATTTACAAGCACAACTACAACCACACTTATAGCTACAATCACATCTATAATCATAACAACAATGATAGGCCAATTATCACAACTAAAGTGTAAATTATAATTCACTGTGATTAAGTTACAATTATAGAAATATGAGAACATACATGAGAGACAATGAGGATATCCTAGAAGCATCACTATAGAACAATGAAGATATCCTAGAAGCATCACTATAGAACAGTGGTTCTCAACCGGTGGGGAATTCCCCACAAAACAAACATGTACAAGTCTCCGCATAGAACAAGCACATACAAGTCTCCCCATAGAACAAACATGTACAAGTCTCCCCACAGAACAAACACGTACAAGTCTCCCAACAGAACAAACATGTACAAGTCTCTCCATAGAACAAACACGTACAAGTATGCCTATAGAACAAACATGTACAAGTCTCCCCACAGAACAAACACGTACAAGTCTCCCAACAGAACAAACATGTACAAGTCTCCCTATAGAACAAACACGTACAAGTATGCCCATAGAACAAACATGTACAAGTCTCCACATAGAACAAACACGTACAAGTCTCCCCATAGAACAAACATGTACAAGTCTCCCCACAGAACAAACACGTACAAGTCTCCCAACAGAACAAACATGTACAAGTTTCCCTATAGAACAAACATGTACAAGTTTCCCCATAGAACAAACTTGTACAAGTCTCCCCATAGAACAAACACTACAAGTCTCCCCATAGAACAAACATGCACAAGTCTCCCCATAGAACACACACGTACAAGTCTGGAGCCTGCCATGGAAGTCCCAGCTGCTGCTCGTGGATGGTCTTGTCTACATCCAGGACCTGTGAGAGAAGGTTCTTACATTCCTCTTCGTTCATGCACCAGATGTCGTGAAACTTCTTGGCATCAGTCGCGATAAAATGTCTGCAGGAAGGAGGAGAAGGCACAATCATGAGTTCATCAACTTTAATATCAATGGGAGGTCAGAAATATCAAGAGTTCATACAAATGTAATATCAATACAAATGTAATTATCTTGTTTATACTTCCATATGATTCATTCTAGTATTGAATTTATTTTTAGGCACTATAATGTTGTATATTATCTTCTTCTTCTTTTCGTTCATCCGGAGTGTTTTTTCAGATGTCATTGCGGTGTGCGTTAGGCACCCTAAGGTTGAAAACCCTTAGGTCAACACATCCGGCTCATGCGTGCATTTTTGACCAGGTTAGCATTCCTGGGAGACTCTCACTTTTGTGGTACCGTCCACCCCCAGCTGGTCAAGTTGGAACAGTCGAGGACTTCGGTCATCCCTCAAGAGAAGGAAGGGACAGTCCATAGCATTTTCCGCCATCCAAGGTTGCTTCCATAGTTGCAGGGCCGACACATAGCGCCCTGCTACTGGGCTCACCAAGGGATTTGTTACGTCCTGCTCATGGCTGCTTTAATTCCTCACTTCAATATATTGGGCATTTCGTTTGCCCCGGGCCGTTCCTGCACAAAATCAGACAGGTCTGCAAACGGTATCCACTCAGCGAGTTTTCGGATATGTGCTTGTCGTTGCGCCCGTCAGAGCTGTTCCAGGCATGACAGACATTCGGAAAACTACCTAGTCAGAGCTGTTCCGAACAAGAGCGGCATTCGGAAACTAGGTAGTCAGAGCTGTTCCTAGCACGAGAGACATTCGGACGAGACATTTCACTCGGACGTAAATGCGTAGTGCCAATTTTTAGTTTGCCACTCGTAGGACAGCACTTCCGGCTTCAGCAGGCATTTTTTAATGAGGTTAGCTTCCTCGGGTTTCGAGCCACGTTAGACTTTTTGTTGTGATGTCGCCCACATCTCAGCTGGTCAAGATAGAACGATCATCGACATCACGGTTAATCCTCAAGGGAAGGCAGGGGCAGACCATGGGCCTATCCAAGGCTATCCAAGGAGGCTTCCATAATTGCAGAGCCAGCACATATTGCTCTGAGACTGGGCTCACCCGAGGAGTTGCGACGTCCTGCTCATGGCTGCTTTAGTTCCTCACTTCCATGTGTTGGGCATCTCGCTTGTTACTTACTGGTCGCTCAAGCACACACCAGGAACGGTCAGACTGCGGGCAACATCCGCTCGGTAAGCTTTTGCTTTTGACTTCAGACCATGCAATGTATTCGCTAGCCGTGCGTTCCATTTTGTGTTATTGAGACGTTTTTTCACTTTGTCTACACTCTATGTGTTAGATACAGACAGTTTTCGTAGCCATTTCATTCGACTGGGACACTTTCTGCATTTTTATTCTCGCTCACGAGGTAGGCTACATGTGCTGCCGGCTCAGCACCTTACCTCCGTGCAGCAGTGAGTGAGAAACGGCCAGGCCCTCTCATCCGGGAATCCGTCATATCCCCCAGCTGAGAGCCTTCAAACAAGTATCAGAACTGGGCATGTAGCGTGCTCAGTACCTCTATTTATCGGTAGGTGTGTATCGGCCCGGCTCTCAGATCCGCGGGTTTGTGGCTTCAGCCACAGCCCTTGACAGAGAGCCTTATAGTTTTGTCCGGACCAAGATCTTCTGCCTTCGTGTACCTGATTTAATCTCTTGACTGTTATCCTCAGTCTACCTGCAGAGCAGCAGGTTGTGTCTCTCTTAGTGTGGCCCCTATCCCATAAGCTGTCCGATATGTAGTTTTTCATCCATCGGCAAGCAAATGGGGTCGATGGGACACGCAAGCTCCCCCACCACGTCAAGGTGGAGACACATCGGGGGAGATGTTGTATATTATAGAAGTAATCACATAATGTATTCTTATTGTAGAATATGTTCTAGTATTTGGTCACATTTTCTAGCATTTAGTCATGTTTTCTAGCATTTAATCATGTTGTCTAGCATTTAGTCATGTTGTCTAGCATTTAGTCATGTTTTCTAGCATTTAGTCATGTCTAGCATTGTTTCACTTTTTCTAGCATTTAGTCATGTTTTCTAGCATTTAGTCATGTTTTCTAGCATTTAGTCATGTTTTCTAGCATTTAGTCATGTTTTCTAGCATTTAGACATGTCTAGCATTGTTTCACTTTTTCTAGCATTTAGTCATGTTTTCTAGCATTTAGTCATGTTTTCTAGCATTTAGTCATGTTGTCTAGCATTTAGTCATGTGTTCTAGCATTTAGTCATGTTTTCTAGCATGTAGTCATGTTTTCTAGCATTTAGTCATGTTGTCTAGCATTTAGTCATGTTTTCTAGCATTTAGTCATGTCTAGCATTGTTTCACTTTTTCTAGCATTTAGTCATGTTTTCTAGCATTTAGTCATGTCTAGCATTGTTTCACTTTTTCTAGCATTTAGTCATGTTGTCTAGCATTTAGTCATGTATTCTAACATTTAGTCATGTTGTCTTACAATGTACGAATTGTTTGACAACAAAACACTCACTTGGACTTTCTCTGCAGATCGTTAAACTGTTCCGTGATTCGCCTGTAATCCTCGCTGAGTTGAATATTCTCATCCATGAATGTTTTCTCTTGTTTGGAGAGCTTCTCTTTCAAGGCATTGAGCACATCTTGTAGTCTAGGCAACAGAACATCAAACACAAGTATAACATATATCAATTTCATGTATGCCACACATAAAATGCCCATTACATAGTTAGTTAGTTAGTTAGTTAGTCCTTACTCTTGAGCCTAAGGCGGCGCATAGGGCAGAAGTCATGGCTCTCCATGTATGGCGGTTCGCTGCTATCTGTTGTAGATCTTGGATATTTACTTGGCCATTGAATGAGCCTTCTCTAATGATGGTTCTACGCAGGGTCTCTCTTGGTCTTCCCCGTTTTCTTTTTCCTACTGGTGACCATATGAGGGCTTGATAGGGGAGTCTTGACTTGTCCATTCTGAGTACACGGCCGATGTAGTTCCAACGGCGTCTTCTTATGAAATTGGATACAATGTCTTGCTTAGTCTCTTGTCTTATTTGCTTATTGGTTTTGAAATCTGTCCAGTGGAGGGTTAGAATTCTTCTAAGACATTTGTTCTCAAAATTGTCTAATTTTTTATCTAAAGCTACCGTTGATTTCCAACTTTCACATCCATACGTTAACACTGGAATCACACAAGAGTTGAAGATTTTAAGTTTCGTGTGTTTGCTGAGTTTGCCCATTACATACTATAACATAAACAGCAAAGCCATATTAATGTGTGAGCTTTCTGACATTCTCTTAGGCAGTCATATCATATATCCTTGCTATCTGATAGATTGTGACCGTTTAGGTTTGAGGTTAATACTTTGGAATTAGTGCCACTGTGAGGGCGTATGATCCACCAATATACGTCCAGTGGACTTGAGTGGATTACTCGTTTAAGTCCCGTGAATAAGTGAGCTTGGAAACAGTGGATAAAAGAGTCTAGTGACTTAGTGTAAGTTCACAATGACGTGTCCAAAACGTATGAGTTTCTAAGTTTCTGTCATATTTGGAGCCTGTGAGATAAGTATCACATATTTATTTCAATCTGCTTATAATGCCTTAATGTAGTGACTACAGTGTTGTTTCTGAGGTTTGTGTGTGTTTTTGTCGTTGTTGTTTGCTGACAAAGACCTTTAACCTCAACATCCTCTGTTTTCCGTAATTGTAATGTGTAAACCTGCCTTACACTTTGTGTTGTTGTCTTCTTTACATTCTACAGCTTTACCACAGTTGTAACACACTTCCTTTATTTTTTATTCAAGATGGAAGAATGATTGCATACACATGCTAGAACACACACTGACAACTCCTCCTAGATTCACATTCTTTCTATTTTTTATTCCACGATGCTAGGTAGCAATACAGCCTCGGACTCTGAGTTAAGTAGCAACATTTTTTCATATTTTCATTTTTTCTTTACTGCTCTCATTTCTTTCATCTTTTTATTCTTCTCATCCCATCCTTATGCCTTAAAGTAGTTACCGGAGGATCTTCTCCTGTACTATATGTTGTGTTTCGTGCATGTATTTGTTTGCTGATGAAGGCTAGTCGCAACGTCCTGTATGTGTCGTAATTTTGTTCTGTAAAGCTGCATTACTTTGTGTTATTTTATATTGTTTATATTTCCACAGCTTTATTGCAGTTCCACCAAATTTTATTCATATTTTTACTATGGACAGAACAGAACAAATCACTAATCTGCACCTCAGAACAGGACACAATCGTTGACTCAACCACATGTATACACAATGTAAAACTGACAAATCAACCGTGTGCACATGTGAATTAGTGCCTCAGACAGCAGATTCCATACTCCCCGACTTACGCGAATGTAACATCTAGACAAGCATTATGTTCTAGAAAAACAGCAGTGGAAGATACATTTTACGGACCACTGAGTGAAATTAAAAGGGCAGTGAATTTTATAAAAAGAGACAATATAGCAAATACAGACAATCAATTTCAAGCGAACGAAAGAAGCAGAGGAAGAAAAACATACAGTCACCTGTGACACCACGGTTCACACACACACACACACAGAACCTGGTCTGAAGACACAGATTCACACTGAAGCAGACGTGAACTGTAGAACCCTGACCTTGTGATCTTCCTCTTCTGGAGAGCTTTGGTGATGGTGTTCTCCTCGTCCCGTTTCTTCAACACCTGGAAATTGTACTCCAGCTTCTCCTGGTTCAGCTGGAATGTTGCCTTCATCTGCTGCAGTTGTTGCTCTAGTATCTGCAACATCAGTCACAAACTAGATGATTACAATGTTCATATTACATCTGCTGCAGTTGTTGGTCTAGGATCTGCAGTCTCAGTCACAAACTAGATGATTACAATGTTCACATTACATCTGCTGCAGTTGTTGATCTAGTATCTGCAGCATCAGTCACAAACTAGATGATTACAATGTTCACATTACATCTGCTGCAGTTGTTGATCTAGTATCTGCAGCAACATCAGTCACAAACTAGATGATTACAATGTTCACATTACATCTGCTGCAGTTGTTGATCTAGTATCTGCAGCAACATCAGTCACAAACTAGATGATTACAATGTTCACATTACATCTGCTGCAGTTGTTGATCTAGTATCTGCAGCATCAGTCGCAAACTAGATGATTACAATGTTCACATTACATCTGCTGCAGTTGTTGCTCTAGTATCTGCAGCATCAGTCAAACACTAGATGATTACAATGTTCACATTACATCTGCTGCAGTTGTTGATCTAGTATCTGCAGCATCAGTCACAAACTAGATGATTACAATGTTCACATTACATCTGCTGCAGTTGTTGCTCTAGTATCTGCAGCATCAGTCAAACACTAGATGATTACAATGTTCACATTACATCTGCTGCAGTTGTTGATCTAGTATCTGCAGCATCATCAGTCACAAACTAGATGATTACAATGTTCACATTACATCTGCTGCAGTTGTTGATCTAGTATCTGCAGCATCAGTCACAAACTAGATGATTACAATGTTCACATTACATCTGCTGCAGTTGTTGCTCTAGTATCTGCAGCATCAGTCAAACACTAGATGATTACAATGTTCACATTACATCTGCTGCAGTTGTTGATCTAGTATCTGCAGCATCAGTCACAAACTAGATGATTACAATGTTCACATTACATCTGCTGCAGTTGTTGATCTAGTATCTGCAGCATCAGTCACAATCCGATAAAGTGCTTGTGGAAGTATGTTGTACTGAGCAACAGGCTCAAACAGTGCAACGCAACGCACTAGATGATATGATCAAAACCACAACACAAAAATATGGTACAGCCAGTTCCAAAAGTTTAGAAATATTGCTTAAATTTGAATGTGATAATCTGAAGAAACAGAGCAGATCAATAAAATCGTACTCACCTGAACATCAGTCTCCAGCCTGACTTTAACCTGGTTGTACTCCTCTGCATCTTGAACCCTCAACTGTTGTAAGGAAGCTTCGTACTCCTCTACTCTCTTCTGTCGCTGAATGAGATACTCCTTTTCTTTGTCCCTCCTGAGTTGCATCTTCTCCTCCCACTTCTTCCTCTCTTGCTCCTGCAGCTCATTCCGCTCCATGACAAACGCTCTCTGCAACATCAGATCAACTGTCTGTGAGTACATTGTTCCTATAGGACCTTGTCAATGTGTTATAGGACCTTGTTCATGTGTTATAGGACCTTGTTGATGTGTTATAGGTCTTTGCTGTTGTATTGTAGGACCTTGTTGATGTATTATAGGACCTTGTTCATGTGTTATAGGACCTTGTTCATGTGTTACAGGACCTTTTTATGTGTTATAAGACCTTGTTGATGTGTTATTGGACCTTGTTAATGTGCTATAGAACCTTGTTGTATTGTTAGACCTTGTTGATGTATTATAGAACCTTGTTGTTGTGTTACAGGACCTTGTTGTTGTATTACAGGACCTTTTTGTTGTATTACAGGACCTTGTTGTTGTATTATAGGACCTTGTTGATGTATTGTAGGACATTGTTGATGTGTTATAGGACCTTGTTGATGTGTCATAGGACCTTGTTGTTGTATTACAGGACCTTCTTGTTGTATTGTAGGACCTTGTTGTTGTATTACAGAACCTTCGTGTTGTATTGTAGGACCTTGTTGTTGTGTTATAAGAGTTGTTGATGTGTTATAGGTCCTTGTTGATGTGTTATAGGTCCTTGTTGATGTGTTATAGGTCCTTGTTGATGTGTTATAGGACTTTGCCAATGTGTTATGGGACCTTGTTGTTGTGTTATATAACCTTGTTGTTGTGTTATAGGTCCTTGTTGTTGTGTTATATGACCTTGTTGATGTGTTATAGGACCTTGTTGTTGTGTTATATAACCTTGTTGTTGTGTTATATAACCTTGTTGTTGTGTTATATAACCTTGTTGTTGTGTTATATAACCTTGTTGTTGTGTTATAGGACCTTGTTGTTGTGTTATATAACCTTGTTGTTGTGTTATATGACCTTGTTGTTGTGTTATAGGACCTTGTTGTTGTGTTATAGGACCTTGTTGATGTGTTATAGGACCTTGTTGTTGTGTTATATAACCTTGTTGTTGTGTTATATAACCTTGTTGTTGTGTTATATAACCTTGTTGTTGTGTTATAGGACCTTGTTGTTGTGTTATATAACCTTGTTGTTGTGTTATATAACCTTGTTGTTGTGTTATAAAACCTTGTTGTTGTGTTATATAACCTTGTTGTTGTGTTATATAACCTTGTTGTTGTGTTATATAACCTTGTTGTTGTGTTATATAACCTTGTTGTTGTGTTATATAACCTTGTTGTTGTGTTATATAACCTTGTTGTTGTGTTATATAACCTTGTTGATGTGTTATAGGACCTTGTTGTTGTGTTATATAACCTTGTTGTTGTGTTATATAACCTTGTTGTTGTGTTATATAACCTTGTTGTTGTGTTATAGGACCTTGATGTTGTGTTATAGGACCTTGTTGTTGTGTTATATAACCTTGTTGTTGTGTTATATAACCTTGTTGTTGTGTTATATAACCTTGTTGTTGTGTTATATAACCTTGTTGTTGTGTTATATAACCTTGTTGTTGTGTTATATAACCTTGTTGTTGTGTTACAGGACCTTGTTGTTGTGTTATATAACCTTGTTGTTGTGTTATATAACCTTGTTGTTGTGTTATATAACCTTGTTGTTGTGCTATATAACCTTGTTGTTGTGTTATATAACCTTGTTGTTGTGTTATATAACCTTGTTGTTGTGTTACAGGACCTTGTTGTTGTGTTATATAACCTTGTTGTTGTGTTATATAACCTTGTTGTTGTGTTATATAACCTTGTTGTTGTGTTATATAACCTTGTTGTTGTGTTATAGGACCTTGTTGTTGTGTTATATAACCTTGTTGTTGTGTTATAGGACCTTGTTGTTGTGTTATATAACCTTTTGTTGTGTTATAGGACCTTGTTGTTGTGTTATATAACCTTGTTGATGTGTTATAGGACCTTGTTGTTGTGTTATATAACCTTGTTGTTGTGTTATAGGACCTTGTTGTTGTGTTATATAACCTTGTTGTTGTGTTATATAACCTTGTTGTTGTGTTATATAACCTTGTTGTTGTGTTATAGGTCCTTGTTGTTGTGTTATATGACCTTGTTGATGTGTTATAGGACCTTGTTGTTGTGTTATATAACCTTGTTGTTGTGTTATATAACCTTGTTGTTGTGTTATATAATCTTGTTGTTGTGTTATAGAACCTTGTTGTTGTGTTATAGGACCTTGTTGTTGTGTTATAGGTCCTTGTTGTTGTGTTATAGGACCTTGTTGTTGTGTTATATAACCTTGTTGTTGTGTTATATAACCTTGTTGTTGTGTTATAGGACCTTGTTGTTGTGTTATAGGACCTTGTTGTTGTGTTATATAACCTTGTTGTTGTGTTATATAACCTTGTTGTTGTGTTACAGGACCTTGTTGTTGTGTTATATAACCTTGTTGTTGTGTTATATAACCTTGTTGTTGTGTTATATAACCTTGTTGTTGTGTTATATAACCTTGTTGTTTTATTACAGGACCTTGTTGATGCATTATAGGACTTTGCCAATGTGTTATAGGACCTTGTCGATGTGTTATAGGACTTTGCCAATGTGTTATATGGCCTTTTTGTGTTATAGGACTTTGTTGAAGTGTTATAGGACCTAGTTGATGTGTTATAGGACCTTGTTGATATGTTATAGGACATTGTTGGTGTATTGCAGGACCTCGTTGTTGTATTACGGGACCTTCTTGTTCTATTGTAGGACCTTGTTGATGTATTACATTATGTATTTAGGCAGCAATGTGCACACAGCAGGTGAACAGATACAAATGTTACAATAAGAAAACAACAGGAAAGAAGAATGTCTATAGCACCAGGAAATGTGTGGAAGTCAACAAACATGAAACAACACCACATATTCAGTTCTAAAGTTCCATCAGCAACTGCTGCATTCATCAGAAACATGAAACAACACCACATATTCAGTTCTAAAGTTCCATCAGTACTGCTGTATTCATCAGAAACATGAAACAACACCACATATTCAGTTCTAAAGTTCCATCAGCAACTGCTGCATTCATCAGAAACATGAAACAACACCACATATTCAGTTCTAAGGTTCCATCAGTACTGCTGTATTCATCAGAAACATGAAACAACACCACATATTCAGTTCTAAAGTTCCATCAGTACTGCTGTATTCATCAGAAACATGAAACAACACCACATATTCAGTTCTAAAGTTCCATCAGCAACTGCTGCATTCATCAGAAACATGAAACAACACCACATATTCAGTTCTAAAGTTCCATCAGTACTGCTGCATTTATCAGAAACATGAAACAACACCACATATTCAGTTCTAAAGCTCCATCAGTACTGCTGCATTTATCAGAAACATGAAACAACACCACATATTCAGTTCTAAAGTTCCATCAGCAACTGCTGCATTCATCAGAAACATGAAACAACACCACATATTCAGTTCTAAAGTTCCATCAGCAACTGCTGCATTCATCAGAAACATGAAGCACAATTAAAGTGATTGCTAATAAACTACAACAATTCATCAAGTGGTGCTTGTGCGGAGTAAAAGGATTAAACTGGTAGCAGTGGATTTGCCTGATGGCGGGGGACACTGGTAATGGGGGACACTGGTAATGGGGGACACTGGTAATGGGGAACACTGGTAATGGGGGACACTGGTAATGGGGGACACTGGTAATGGGGGACACTAATGGGGGACACTGGTAATGGGGGACACTGGTAATGGGGACACTGGTAATGGGGGACACTGGTAATGGGGGACACTGGTAAAGGGGGACACTGGTAATAGGGAAAGCTAATCCACACACAAGAGTCAGTCCAGCGCACTAGAAGTAGTAGCATGTATATGGACTACGCTGGAGTAAAAAGCGAGCAAACACACGCAAAAAAGAAAACGAAAGGAATGGAATAGGTCAGCCAATCTCATGTATTTATACAACTAGTGTACAGCTGTATAGTATCCAGCCAGCCACAGACCTTCCTGCTCCAATGTACATGTGTACAGCTGTATAGTATCCAGCCAGCCACAGACCTTCCTGCTCCAATGTGCATGTGTACAGCTGTATAGTATCCAGCCAGCCACAGACCTTCCTGCTCCAATGTGCATGTGTACAGCTGTATAGTATCCAGCCAGCCACAGACCTTCCTGCTCCAATGTACATGTGTACAGCTGTATAGTATCCAGCCAGCCACAGACCTTCCTGCTCCAATGTGCATGTGTACAGCTGTATAGTATCCAGCCAGCCACAGACCTTCCTGCTCCAATGTGCATGTGTACAGCTGTATAGTATCCAGCCAGCCACAGACCTTCCTGCTCCAATGTACATGTGTACAGCTGTATAGTATAGTATCCAGCCAGCCACAGACCTTCCTGCTCCAATGTACATGTCTACAGCTGTATAGTATCCAGCCAGCCACAGACCTTCCTGCTCCAATGTGCATGTGTACAGCTGTATAGTATCCAGCCAGCCACAGACCTTCCTGCTCCAATGTACATGTGTACAGCTGTATAGTATCCAGCCAGCCACAGACCTTCCTGCTCCAATGTACATGTGTACAGCTGTATAGTATCCAGCCAGCCACAGACCTTCCTGCTCCAATGTACATGTCTACAGCTGTATAGTATCCAGCCAGCCACAGACCTTCCTGCTCCAATGTACATGTGTACAGCTGTATAGTATCCAGCCAGCCACAGACCTTCCTGCTCCAAGTGTACGTGCACCTCGAAGGAGCAAATGGATCACCATAGTCTGGCAAGAATGCGACAGCGAGGAGTGACGAGCGGATCTGGCCGATGCTTGACGCTTAGAGGAAAGGCGAGACGCACATATAATCAGATTGCTACTGGTACTATTGGGGTTGGAACTCTTCGTTGGCGTCTGAGGATGAGGACAGAGTGCTTATGGGAATGCCCCAAATGCTGTGATGTTGGTTTGTAAATCAATCAATCAATTAATCAATCAGTGTACGTGTGTACAGCTGTATGGTATCCAGCCAGTCTCTGACCATCCTGCACCTTATGTACGTGTGTACATGGCAACAGTCAAATGTATTGTACACAATCGTCTGTGTACATTAACATTGATATCAGATACAGCAATGGTACTCTCACCTCAATTTCCTCCAGTTCCTCTTTCTGTACTTTCTGTAAGCTGTCAATCTGCTCCGTCATTCTCTCAATCATCAGATCAACATCCTCCGCCATCTTCTTCAGATCCTTGACGTACAGATCATCTTTAGCCTTCAGGTCCTGATGTGAACAACAGAAAGATTATCAACGAGAGGGGAGGAGGGCATTTCTGTAACCTGATCTTCACATTCTGACATTAGAAGCATTCAGAGACATTCTCACATCTGAAATAATTAACATTCTGACATAACTGACACACTGACATAACTGACACACTGACATAACTGACAACAGTGACATAACTGACACACTGACATAATTGACACACTGACATAACTGACAACAGTGACATTCTGACATAACTGACACACTGACATAACTGACACACTGACATAACTGACAGAACTGACATAACTGACACACTGACATAACTGACACACTGACATAACTGACACACTGACACACTGACATAACTGACACAGTGACATTCTGACATAACTGACACAGTGACATAACTGACACAGTGACATTCTGACATAACTGACACACTGACATAACTGACACACTGACATAACTGACACAGTGACACACTGACATAACTGACACACTGACATAACTGATACACTGACATAACTGATACACTGACACACTGACACACTGACATAACTGACACACTGACATAACTGACACACTGACATAACTGACACACTGACATAACTGATATTCTGACAACACTGACATTCTGACATAACTGACAAAACTGACACACTGACATAATTAACAGTCTGACATAACTGACCCACTGATATAACTGACACACTGATATAACTGACCCACTGACATAACTGACACATTGATATAACTGACCCACTGATATAACTGACACACTGACATAATTAACAGTCTGACATAACTGACCCACTGATATAACTGACACACTGATATAACTGACACACTGATATAACTGACACACTGACATAACTGACACACTGATATAACTGTCACACTGATATAACTGACACACTGATATAACTGACACGCTGATATAATTGACACACTGACATAACGAATACACTGACATAACTGACAACAATGACATTCTGACATAACTGACCCACTGATATAACTGACACACTGACATAACGAATACACTGACATAACTGACAACAATGACATTCTGACATCAATGGCACACTGACATAGCTGACACACTGACATAACTGTCATTCTGACATAGCTGACATTCTGATATTCTGGTATAACTGATATTCTGACACAACTGACATTCTGAAATAACTGACAACAATGACATTCTGACACACTGACATAACTGACACAGACATAACTGACATTCTGACACACTGACATAACTGTCACACTGACATAAGTGACATTCTGACATAACTGATACACTTACATACTGACAACGATGGCATTCTGAGATAACTGGCACACTTACATAACTGACACACTGACATAATAAATATTCTGACATAACTGACAGTCTGAAATAACTGACATTTTGACATAATTGACATCTATTTTACATTGAAGCAGGTAAGATGAGGACAGTCAGAGAACACCTACCTGCTGGACGTTGATGCAGAGAAGATGAGGATGTTCATAGAAGGCCTACGTGCTGGATGTTGAAGCTGGGAAGATGAGGATGGTCATAGAACACCTACCTGCTGTGCGGTGAAGCATGGAAGATGAGGATGGTCACAAAAGATCAACCTGCTGGAAGATGAGGACAGTCACAGAACTCCTACCTGCTGGACATTGAGGCAGGGAAGATGAGGACAGTCACAGAACACATACCTGCTGGAAGATGAGGACAGTCACAGAACACCTACCTGCTGGAAGATGAGGATGGTCATAGAAGACCAACCTGCTGGAAGATGAGGATGGTCGCAGAAGATCAACCTGCTGGACATTGAGGCAGGGAAGATGAGGATGGTCACAGAAGATCAACCTGCTGGAAGATGAGGATGGTCACAGAAGATCAACCTGCTGGAAGATGAGGATGGTCATATAAGACCAACCTGCTGGAAGATGAGGATGGTCACAGAAGACCTACCTGCTGGAGCTCCATGAGGATGGTCACAGAACACCTACCTGCTGTTAGATGAGGATGTTCGCAGAACACCAACCTGCTGGAAGATGAGGATGTTCACAGAACACCAACCTGCTGCAAGATGAGGATGGTCAAAGAAGACCTACCTGCTGGATCTCCATAAGGATGGTCACAGAACACCTACCTGCTGGAACTCCATGATAATTTTATTCTTGTCATCATTCATGGCATCACACGCCCTTTTCTGTTGCAGCAAAGCCTGGATTGGACAAATCATTGTGCATTTTAAGTTTATTACAGACAGCTTCTTCTTCTTCTTCAAAGGACACGTTTGTTCTAAACTATTGTACTAAGTTCTACGTTATAATGTTCAACTGATTAACTTGTTTGTGACCATTTTTCTTCTTCTCAACTATTGCACTAAGTTCTACGTTATAATGTTCAATTAATTGTTTGTCACAATTTTTGGATAAATATTGCTATTGGCCCAGACCAAGGCAACCTTGATCCTGTTGCTTAACCTTTGACCCACAGTTACTCTGATTGGAGTGAACCAGCCAATAGCTCAGATCTGAATGCAGGCGTGGTGGTGTAGTCGCTAGGAACCTGTGTTGACAATGTCATGAGTGCTGTCGGTCAAACAGTTCGACACCAGTACTCATCTTCTGCTAAGAGAGGATGAGATTGCCCACCTACCCCTGCGTGTGTTTGGGCCTACCACATTTGACAGTCTTGGCACCACAGCTGTAGTTATAGAACATCTGCTGTAGTTATAGAACATCTGCTGTAGTTATAGAACATCTGCTGTAGTTATAGAACATCAGCTGTAGTTATAGAACATCTGCTGTAGTTATAGAACATCTGCTGTAGTTATAGAACATCTGCTGTAGTTATAGAACATCTGCTGTAGTTATAGAACATCTGCTGTAGTTATAGAACATCTGCTGTAGTTATAGAACATCAGCTGTAGTTATAGAACATCTGCTGTAGTTATAGAACATCAGCTGTAGTTATAGAACATCAGCTGTAGTTATAGAACATCTGCTGTAGTTATAGAACATCTGCTGTAGTTATAGAACATCAGCTGTAGTTATAGAACATCTGCTGTAGTTATAGAACATCTGCTGTAGTTATAGAACATCTGCTGTAGTTATAGAACATCTGCTGTAGTTATAGAACATCTGCTGTAGTTATAGAACATCTGCTGTAGTTATAGAACATCAGCTGTAGTTATAGAACATCTGCTGTAGTTATAGAACATCTGCTGTAGTTATAGAACATCTGCTGTAGTTATAGAACATCCACTGTAGTTATAGAACATCTGCTGTAGTTATAGAACATCCACTGTAGTTATAGAACATCTGCTGTAGTTATAGAGCATCTGCTGTAGTTATAGAGCATCTGCTGTAGTTATAGAACATCTACTGTAGTTACAGAACATCTGCTGTAGTTATAGAGCATCTGCTGTAGTTATAGAACATCTGCTGTAGTTATAGAACATCAGCATGTATGCTTTCCTGTCCTGTTTTGTTAGTTACCCTGAACTAAACACATTGGAGAGGATGCTTTTATTGTGTTCATTTGCATGCCTCTTTGTAAGAGACTTTCACTTAGCTTGTGGAGTTTCATATGTGACTTCTATCCTCTGGGGGTAATTTTTGTGTGGAATCTGTGTCTGAAACAGTTCAGTTTGTATGAGTTCACACAGAGACACACGGAGACATTCAGAGACACAAGGAGACACTCAAAGACACACTGAGACACGAGGAGACACATAGCAAGATACAGACATAAAGTTCAACACACAAACAGTCGTCACATTTTTCCTTACACAGTCCCATCATTAAAATGTCACAATCATTGTTAAACAGTCACATTCATTGTTAAGCAGTCACATTTATTGTTGAACAGTCACATTCATTGTTACACAGTCACATTCATTGTTAAACAGTCACATTTATTGTTAAAGTGTCACATTTAAAGTTAAACAGTCACATTTATTGTTAAACAGTCACATTCATTGTTACACAGTCACATTCATTGTTACACAGTCACATATATTGTTAAACAGTGACATTTATTGTTAAACAGTCACATTCATTGTTAAAGTGTCACATTTACTGTTAAACAGTCACATTCATTGTTAAAGTGTCACATTTACTGTTAAACAGTCAAATGTAACGTTAAACAGGAACATGTATAATTAAACGGTCACATTCATTGTTAAACAGTCACATTCATTGTTAAACAGTCACATTTATTGTTAAACAGTCACATTTAAAGTAAAACAGTCACATTTAAAGTTAAACCATCACATTTTTAGTTAAACAGTCACATTTAAAGTTAAACAGTCACATTTAAAGTTAAACAGTCACATTTAAAGTTAAACAGTCACATTTAAAGTTAAACAGTCACATTTAAAGTTAAACAGTCACATTTAAAGTTAAACAAACAAAGAAAAGAACACATGCAAACAGTGGACAGGAGAAACAAAGAAGAGTATTGAATCATGCCAGGACAAATATGCATCTAATTATTCCTAATATAACAATCAATGGTAATGTCCACAAAGAAATGCCCACCTCGTGCAAGGCATATGGAACTTCCCTCATCAAAGCAGAGTCCCATTTCTTGGAGATCTGTGGAGAAATGTCAAACACCAGTTAGACATTTGTAAGTAGTGCACGTTTTTAACTGCCAGTGACTGAACAAATCAAGGAATACTAACAGACCAGTAAACACAGCATGTCCATAGGTACTCAGAGAGAGTGCTGTGATTGAATAGACCAGACAAACACAGCAACAGACAGAGTGCTGTGATTGAATAGACCAGACAAACACAGCAACAGACAGAGTGCTGTGATTGAATAGACCAGTCAACACAACAGAGTGCTGTGATTGAATAGACCAGACAAACACAGCAACAGACAGAATGCTGTGATTGAATAGACCAGTCAACACAACAGAGTGCTATGATTGAATAGACCAGACAAACACAACAACAGACAGAGTGCTGTGATTGAATAGACCAGACAAACACAACAACAGACAGAGTGCTGTGATTGAATAGACCAGACAAACACAACAACAGACAGAGTGCTGTGATTGAATAGACCAGACAAATACAACAACAGACAGAGTGCTGTGATTGAATAGACCAGACAAATACAACAGAGTGCTGTGATTGAATAGACCAGACAAACACAACAACAGACAGAGTGCTGTGATTGAATAGACCAGACAAACACAACAACAGACAGAGTGCTGTGATTGAATAGACCAGACAAACACAACAACAGACAGAGTGCTGTGATTGAATAGACCAGACAAACACAACAACAGACAGAGTGCTGTGATTGAATAGACCAGACAAACACAACAACAGACAAAGTGCTGTGATTGAATAGACCAGACAAACACAACAGAGTGCTGTGATTGAATAGACCAGACAAACACAACAACAGAGATGTCTTTGTGTCTTAGCCTCTGTCTTATGATTGTAATAAGTGTCTTTATGTCTTAGCCTCTTTCAAAATGTTTAGATTATTCACTTCGGATGTTAAGGAATTGTAAACATTCTTCTGTAAGACAACATCTCTGAGGTCTCAATGGATTTTGTTTCGTTCATTACTGGCTGTCCAGCAATCACAGCCACAGATTAGAACTAATTCTTCCCCCCTCCCTCCCCCGATGTGTCTCCACCTTGTTGTGGTGGGGGGGGGGGGCACAACTATGTGTCGGACAGGACTTGGGTCAGACTAAGAGAGACACAACCTGTTGCTCTGCAGGTAGACTGAGGATAGCAGTCAAAAGTTCAAATCATGCGTAGGAAGGCAGAAATTCTTGGTCCGGACACATTCTCTAAGGCTCTCAGCTGAGGGATATGGCTGAACGCTTCTAAGCTATAAGCCCTCGGATGTGAGAGCCAGGACAATACTCACCTACTGCAAAATGGAGGTGAGATGCTGAGCACGCTACATGCTTAGTTTAGATACCCATTCGAAGGCTCTCAGCTGGGGGTTATGAGGGATCCCCAGATGAGAGGGCCTGGCCGTTACTCACTCACTGATGCATATAGGTAAGGTGCTGAGCCAGCAGCACATGTAGCCTACCTTGTGAGCAGTTACTAAAGGTGGAAAAAGCGCCCCAGTCGCACGCAGTGGTTACGATGAAAGTCTATATCTATACTCATAGAGTGAGCATAGACAAAGGTGGAAGATATCTCGTTTACACGAAATTGAACGCTTGGCTAGCGAATCCATTATGTGGAAGCCCGAAGTGAAAGATTCCCCCAGGATTTCTAACCTGGTAAAAAATGCACGCAAAAAGTCGGATGTGTTGGCCTAAGGGTTTTGGCCCAAGGGTGCCTAACCAGACACACCGCAATTACATCTGAAAAAACACTCCGGATGAAAGAAGAAGAAGAAGAAGAAGAAGAAGAAGAAGAAGAAGAAGAAGAAGAAGAAGAAGAAGAAGAAGAAGAAGAAGAAGAAGAAGAAGAAGAAGAAGAAGAAGAACTAATTCTATGTGACATGCAAGAATCTTTGTCTTAGAACTAATTCTGTGTGATATGCAAAAATCTTTGTCTTAGAACTAATTCTGTGTGACATGCGAGAATCTTTGTTCTTAGAACTATTTCTACGTGACATGCAAGAATCTTTGTCTTAGAAATAATTATGTGTGACATGCAAGAATCTTTGTCTTAGAACTAATTCTATGTGACATGCAAGAATCTTTGTCTTAGAACTAATTCTGTGTGATATGCAAGAATCTTTGTCTTAGAACTAATTCTGTGTGATATGCATGAATCTTTGTCTTAGAACTAATTATGTGTGATATGCAAGAATCTTTGTCTTAGAACTAATTATGTGTGACATGCAAGAATCTTTGTCTTAGAACTATTTCTATGTGGCATGCAAGAATCTTTGTCTTAGCTATAATTATGTGTGACGTGCAAGAATCTTTTTCTTAGAACTAATTCTTTATGACGTGCAAGAAACTTTGTCTAACCACCAATGATGAGGATTTGTTACAAAAGACGTTCTTCATCTTATACAATGCAGTGTTTGCTTGTCTTATTCTGTTCTTTCTTTATCTCTGTAGTGCTTCTTCTATCTGACGTTTTCCATGTGCCTAGATACTTGAAATCTTTTAAATGCCCCAAATTAATACCACTGACTTTAATTGTACATTTGGGTGTGATCTGTTTCTTTGATATTATCATTACTTCTGACTTCCTATTTTTCAAACTGAGGCCCATTTCTACACTTTTTATAACTACCGTATCTATCATTTTCTGGACATGTTGCTATCTTGACGGCGTCATCATAACATAATCACTTACTAAAGAAAGGAAAATGATACCACAGAAAGTCACAGACAAGACAAACCTCTTCAAATCTCTCAGATGCAGACTTGGCCTCATTCTCCAGTTTTTCCTTCCTGAAAATTACAAACAGCACAACATGCAATAGGCAGAATGACATAATGACATCCAGCCAGGAAAACCTGGCATAGCAGAAGATAAATGTCCAGATAGGTGTTAGGTGAATTATGTTTCCTGAGGTGTTAGGTGAATTATGTTGCCTGAGGTGTTAGGTGAATTATGTTGCCTGAGGTGTTAGGTGAATTATGTTGCCTGAGGTGTATAGTGAATTATGTTCCTGAGGTGTTAGGTGAATTATGTTGCCTGAGGTGTTAGGTGAATTATGTTGCCTGAGGTGTGTAGTAAATTATGTTGCCTGAGGTGTTAGGTGAATTATGTTGCCTGAGGTGTTAGGTGAATTATGTTGCCTGAGGTGTTAGGTGAATTATGTTGCCTGAGGTGTTAGGTGAATTATGTTGCCTGAGGTGTTAGGTGAATTATGTTGCCTGAGGTGTTAGGTGAATTATGTTGCCTGAGGTGTTAGGTGAATTATGTTGCCTGAGGTGTTAGGTGAATTATGTTGCCTGAGGTGTTAGGTGAATTATGTTGCCTGAGGTGTTAGGTGAATTATGTTGCCTGAGGTGTTAGGTGAATTATGTTCCTGAGGTGTATAGTGAATTATGTTGCCTGAGGTGTTAGGTGAATTATGTTGCCTGAGGTGTTAGGTGAATTATGTTGCCTGAGGTGTTAGGTGAATTATGTTGCCTGAGGTGTGTAGTGAATTATGTTGCCTGAGGTGTTAGGTGAATTATGTTGCCTGAGGTGTGTAGTGAATTATGTTCCTGAGGTGTTAGGTGAATTATGTTGCCTGAGGTGTTAGGTGAATTATGTTCCTGAGGTGTTAGGTGAATTATGTTGCCTGAGGTGTGTAGTGAATTATGTTCCTGAGGTGTTAGGTGAATTATGTTGCCTGAGGTGTGTAGTGAATTATGTTCCTGAGGTGTTAGGTGAATTATGTTCCTGAGGTGTTAGGTGAATTATGTTGCCTGAGGTGTGTAGTGAATTATGTTCCTGGGGTTTATAGTGAATTGTGTTGCCTGAGGTGTATAGTGAATTGTGTTGCCTGAGGTGTATAGTGAATTATGTTGCCTGAGGTGTTAGGTGAATTATGTTGCCTGAGGTGTTAGGTGAATTATGTTGCCAGGGGTGTTAGGTGAATTATGTTCCTGAGGTGTTAGGTGAATTATGTTGCCTGAGGTGTGTAGTGAATTATGTTCCTGAGGTGTTAGGTGAATTATGTTCCTGAGGTGTTAGGTGAATTATGTTGCCTGAGGTGTGTAGTGAATTATGTTCCTGAGGTTTATAGTGAATTATGTTGCCTGAGGTGTATAGTGAATTATGTTGCCTGAGGTGTTAGGTGAATTATGTTGCCTGAGGTGTTAGGTGAATTATGTTGCCTGAGGTGTTAGGTGAATTATGTTGCCTGAGGTGTTAGGTGAATTATGTTCCTGAGGTGTTAGGTGAATTATGTTGCCTGAGGTGTTAGGTGAATTATGTTGCCTGAGGTGTTAGGTGAATTATGTTGCCAGGGGTGTATAGTGAATTATGTTGCCTGAGGTGTTAGGTGAATTATGTTGCCTGAGGTGTTAGGTGAATTATGTTGCCTGAGGTGTTAGGTGAATTATGTTGCCTGAGGTGTTAGGTGAATTATGTTGCCTGAGGTGTGTAGTGAATTATGTTCCTAAGGTGTTAGGTGAATTATGTTGCCTGAGGTGTTAGGTGAATTATGTTGCCTGAGGTGTTAGGTGAATTATGTTGCCTGAGGTGTGTAGTGAATTATGTTGCCTGAGGTGTTAGGTGAATTATGTTGCCTGAGGTGTGTAGTGAATTATGTTCCTGAGGTGTTAGGTGAATTATGTTGCCTGAGGTGTGTAGTGAATTATGTTCCTGAGGTGTTAGGTGAATTATGTTGCCTGAGGTGTGTAGTGAATTATGTTCCTGAGGTAATAGGTGAATTATGTTGCCTGAGGTGTTAGGAGAATTATGTTGCCTGAGGTGTTAGGTGAATTATGTTGCCTGAGGTGTATAGTGAATTATGTTGCCTGAGGTGTTAAGTGAATTATGTTGTCTGAGGTGTTAGGTGAATTATTTTGCCTGAGGTGTGTAGTTAATTATGTTGCCTGAGGTGTTAGGTGAATTATGTTGCCTGAGGTGTTAGGTGAATTATGTTGCCTGAGGTGTTAGGTGAATTATGTTGCCTGAGGTGTTAGGTGAATTATGTTGCCTGAGGTGTGTAGTGAATTATGTTGCCCGAGGTGTTAGGTGAATTATGTTCCTGCGGTGTATAGTGAATTATGTTCCTGAGGTGTATAGTGAATTATGTTGCCTGGTGTGTATAGTGAATTATGTTGCCTGAGGTGTGTAGTGAATTATGTTGCCTGAGATGTTAGGTGAATTATGTTGCCTGGTGTGTTAGGTGAATTATGTTGCCTGAGGTGTTAGGTGAATTAGGTTGCCTGAGGTGTATAGTGAATTATGTTGCCTGAGGTGTTAGGTGAATTATGTTGCCTGAGGTGTATAGTGAATTATGTTGCCTGAGGTGTTAGGTGAATTATGTTCCTGCGGTGTTAGGTGAATTATGTTGCCCGACGTGTTAGGTGAATTATGTTCCTGAGGTGTATAGTGAATTATGTTCCTGGGGTGTATAGTGAATTATGTTGCCTGAGGTGTGTAGTGAATTATGTTCCTGCGGTGTTAGGTGAATTATGTTGCCTGAGGTGTATAGTGAATTATGTTGCCTGAGGTGTTAGGTGAATTATGTTGCCTGAGGTGTATAGTGAATTATGTTGCCTGAGGTGTTAGGTGAATTATGTTGCCTGAGGTGTATAGTGAATTATGTTGCCTGAGGTGTTAGGTGAATTATGTTGCCTGAGGTGTATAGTGAATTATGTTGCCTGAGATGTTAGGTGAATTATGTTCCTGCGGTGTTAGGTGAATTATGTTGCCTGACGTGTTAGGTGAATTATGTTCCTGAGGTGTATAGTGAATTATGTTCCTGAGGTGTATAGTGAATTATGTTGCCTGAGGTGTGTAGTGAATTATGTTGCCTGAGATGTTAGGTGAATTATGTTGCCAGGGGTGTATAGTGAATTATGTTGCCTGAGGTGTGTAGTGAATTATGTTGCCAGGGGTGTATAGTGAATTATGTTGCCTGAGGTGTATAGTGAATTATGTTGCCTGAGGTGTATAGTGAATTATGTTGCCTGAGGTGTTAGGTGAATTATGTTGCCAGGGGTGTATAGTGAATTATGTTGCCTGAGGTGTGTAGTGAATTATGTTGCCTGAGATGTTAGGTGAATTATGTTGCCAGGGGTGTATAGTGAATTATGTTGCCTGAGGTGTGTAGTGAATTATGTTGCCAGGGGTGTATAGTGAATTATGTTGCCTGAGGTGTATAGTGAATTATGTTGCCTGAGGTGTATAGTGAATTATGTTGCCTGAGGTGTTAGGTGAATTATGTTGCCTGAGGTGTATAGTGAATTATGTTGCCTGAGGTGTATAGTGAATTATGTTGCCTGAGATGTTAGGTGAATTATGTTGCCAGGGGTGTATAGTGAATTATGTTGCCTGAGGTGTGTAGTGAATTATGTTGCCAGGGGTGTATAGTGAATTATGTTGCCTGAGGTGTGTAGTGAATTATGTTGCCTGAGGTGTATAGTGAATTATGTTGCCTGAGGTGTATAGTGAATTATGTTGCCTGAGGTGTTAGGTGAATTATGTTGCCTGAGGTGTTAGGTGAATTATGTTGCCTGAGGTGTTCGGTGAATTATGTTGCCTGAGGTGTGTAGTGAATTATGTTGCTTGAGGTGTGACCAGTTCCCTTTTCTGTCTTCATTTGCCTTAATCTCACACAGAGACATCGGCCCTTAATCCCACACAGAGACATTGGCCCTTCATCCCACACAGAGACATTTGACCTTAATCCCACACAGAGACATTGGCTCTTCATCCCACACAGAGACATTGGCCCTTCATCCCACACAGAGACATTGGCCCTTCATCCCACACAGAGACATTGGCCCTTAATCCCACACAGAGACATTGGCCCTTCATCCCACACAGAGACATTGGCCCTTAATCCCACACAGAGACATTGACTGTTAATCCCGCACAGAGACATTGGCCCTTCATCCCACACAGAGACATTGGCCCTTAATCCCACACAGAGACATTGGCCCTTCATCCCACACAGAGACATTGGCCCTTAATCCCACACAGAGACATTTTCCCTTAATCCTACACAGAGACATTTTACCTTAATCCCACACAGAGACATTGGCCCTTCATCCCACACAGAGACATTGGCCCTTAATCCCACACAGAGACATTTTCCCTTAATCCCACACAGAGACATTTTCCCTTAATCCCACACAGAGACGTTGGCCCTGAACCAACTTTTGCAGCTCCTTCCGTGTTACCCCCATAGGCTCCTCTCTGTCTTTAATTCTCTTCTCCGTGTGTTTTAGGTCTGCCACTATTTCGTTTGTCTGATGGATTCCAGTCATTCCCTTTTCTTGCTGGTGTCTTCTTCTTCTTCTTCGTTCATCCGGAGTTTTTTTTCGGACGTGATTGCGTTGTGCCTGTTTACAGCAGAGCTGCGTTCTTGCGCCGTTAGGCCGACACATCCGACTTCTGCAGGCATTTGTTGACCGGGTTAACCTTCCCGGGGTTTCTTAGGACGTTAGACTCTCACTGTTGTGGTGTTATCTCCCATCCCAGCTGGCCCATATAGAACAGCCAAAGGCATCCTGGTCGGCCCTCAAGGGAAGGCAGGGGCAGACCATGGGCATTCCCCGCCATCCAAGGAGGCTTCCATAATTGCAGAGCCATCACACAGCGCTCTGGTACTGGGCTCACCCAAGGAATCGTCACGTCCTGCACATGGCTGCTTAGCCTCACTTCCGTATATTGGGCCTTCCGTTCACCATAGGCTGTTCTTCCAGAAGCCAGAAGAATGCAGTTTGCAGATGACATCCACACAGTGAGCTTTCGATTCGGACTTTCCGCGTAATGGATTTGCTATCCAAGCAATATTCCATTTCATGCCTCTGGGAGGCTTGTGTAACCGACATGCCTGTAGTATGAAGTGTGGCAGTCTAAATACTTCTTCACGTACATTTAAATGTCAACCTGAATACAGTTAAAGTAAGCTGCAGTCGACTTGAGCTTGTTGATATCTCCATAGAGCTTGTCCTCAAATGAAGCAGGTGAGGGCCAAAATATATTTCTCTGTTCTGCATATATTGGGCAATCCTGCAGCAAATGTTTTGCTGTCATTTTACCAGTTCGACAATTACATTCATCTGTATCTCCTATCTTTAGTTTGTTGAACAAGTGGTATTTCAGCCTGTTATGTCCTGTGCGGAGTCTGAAGATTGCTACTTGTTCTCTTCGGTCGAGTTTGTAATATGCATCATCCTTCTGGTGGCCTGGATGCTCTGATTCCCATTTGGTTCTATAAGTGCTTTTTATCAACCTTTTTGCCTCATTATAGGTTATGTCTATGTCAGGCTGTGGTGGTCGTCCACCCTCTTTTGCCAGTCTGTCAGCCTCTTCATTTCCAGGTATACTGCAATGTGATGGGATCCACTGTATTACAACTTTTTTGGATTTCTGGCATAGACCATGGAGTGCTGCTCTTAGGTAAGCTATTTCTGTGCTGTTATTGCTCTTCAGTATTGAGACAACTGACTTTGCATCTGTAAAGATAGCTATTTGCGTCTCTTTATTTTCCTCCATCAAGAGCATTTCTGCTGCAGTTTTCAGAGCCTCTGCCTCCGCTTTGAAGTTACTTGAAAACTTTCCAGTTGCCACGGAATGTGTTTTTTTCACTCCATTTTTTAAATTTAGGAGAATTCCTCCTCCTCCATTCTCTACTGAATTTTTGGCTGATCCATCTGTATATGCATGGGTCCAATTGCTGCTTGGGTAATGTTCTTTTATGTAGTTTAGGGTTATTTCTCTTCTTTCGGTTTCATGCTGAGTGTTCTTTTTCTCAATACCAGGAATGTTTTCTATCATCTCAGGCAGTAGCTGCTGTCTCCAAGCTGGGAACTTGTCTGCATTGTAAATGGGTTTGACTGTTGATATGTTAAGTATGGGATCTGCCCTAATCTTTCGTTTTGCAGTTTCTACAAAGTTGCTACGCTTCAGTCTTCCCTTTCCAAAGCCACTAAACCTTTTATACATAGGGTGGTCTGTCAATCTTCTAAATTTTTCAGCTTGTTGCTGGGCTCTGCTATCTCTTCTATCCTGCATTGGTTGTAAACAAGTGATCTTTTCTAGTTCATTAATAGGCGTTGTCTTCAGGCTTCCAGTTATGATTCGCATTCCTTGATTTTGGACTCTACTTATTTTGTTAAAGTTTGACTTAGCTGCTGTTGCCCAAGCTGCAATGCCATATTCTAGTACTGGCCTCACCCGTCCAGTATATAACTTCTTGAGAACTTTCTCATCTGCTCCCCACGTTGTACCAGCAAGCTTTTTCATGATTGCCATTCTTTGCCTTGCTCTTGTTCGATTTTTCTCAACCTGTGTCTTCCATGTCAGGCGACGATCAAAGGTGACTCCTAGATAGTTTGGATTTTCTTCATGGCGCAATATTTTTCCATTCAATACCAGCTTAGGTTGCTGAGTTTTAGTTGAGAGGGAGAATACTGTGCATGTTGTTTTTTCCTCACTTATCTTCACTAGCCATGATTTTGACCAGTCCTCTAGCGCTAATAGGGCTTGCTGTATTCTGCTGTTAGCTGTACTAATATATTCTTCAGATGTCCATATGGCTAGGTCATCTGCAAAGGATGATGTGTGTACTCTGGCTGGAAAATTTTCCGTGATGTCGTTTATATATGCTAGGAATAATGTTGGTGAAAGAACTCCTCCTTGGGGGACACCTTGCTCCAACAGCATCATTTTGCTGGTTTGTCCTTGTACTTTTGTCCTGGCAGTTCTGTTCTCAAGGTAGTGGCTGATCCATTTGTACATTTTCCCACAAACATGCATTTTTTGCAGTTTTACTTTCAGTCCTTCCTTCCATACTTTATCAAATGCTTTTTCTAAATCTATCCAGACCGCTAGTTTGTGCTTTTTCTCTTGGAAGGCATCCTCTATTTCCTGAGCTATATAGGTTATTTGATCTTCAGTGGATTTGTACTTTCTGAATCCTGCTTGGTGAGGTGTTAAGAGTTGGTTTTCTTCCAGATGCCATGTTAGCCTGCCATTGATAATGCGTTCCATTAATTTTCCTACACAGCTAAGAAGACTGATAGGTCGATAGCCATTTGGTTCTTCCAGGTCTTTTCCTTTCTTTGGGACTGGTATTAGTATAGCTTCCTTCCATGCCTGTGGGACTATTCCCCTCTTCCAGCTGTAATTTAGGACTGCTAGTAGTTTCTTTTTTGCCTTAGTGCCTAGTCCTATTAGCATTTCATTTGTGATTCCATCCTTTCCTGGTGATGTCTTCTTTTTTAGGGTATTCATTGCCTGTTCCATTTCTTCCATTGTTAGATTTGCCATCATATATTCTGCTGCTGTCTCTGTATATCTATGATGTATCTGTTTATCTTTGATTGCTTTCTTCTGTTCGGCTGTAATATCAATGTGGTTTGCACTGGCATAGTGTTCCATTAGTGCATTTGCAGCCTTTTTTCCTGTAAGCAAGGAATTTCCTTGTTTAATTGTTATTTGTTTGTTTCTAGGTCCTTCATTGTTCATGGCTTTCACTAGTTTCCATAGTTTGTTTCCATCCCTGTCAAAATTCGGGTTTTCTGTTTTTTTCCTCCAACAATCTCTTGTTGTTTGATTTACTGTTCTTTTATATTTTGCTGAGATGGCTTTGAGAGAGATGTTCGCTTCAGTTGTTTGTTCTCTCTCCGCGGTCTTCCTAGCATCTTCAACTTTGTCCTCCAAAATTTGTAGTTCTTCAGTCCAGTATGGTTTGTAATTTTTCCTCGCTCCTCTTGGAATAGACTCAGTGGCCGCCTGTATTATTGCTCTGTTTAGACTTTCCACCATTTGCTTCATGTTGCCATATCGTGTATTTATGTTTTCACAATTTCTTGCTGGTGTTATATTTCTTAACTTATAATGAGATTACAGTCAAATCATTTGAAAACATCGGCGAAATCCGAAACCAACGATATGAATCAATGTAAATCCAATTAATTTGTTCTAGAAACTCCAAAATACATATCAAAAATACATTGTATAGAGAATAAATATAGTGTTTAATACTATTTTTTGGCCCCAGACTTGTCTGAACTAGCACCTTCGCTGTACCTAACAACACTGTGTATGCCAGTGCACCTCTTGGATTTTTTAAACCATCCTCTGCTGGCCTTAATGCAAGTACACTAGCACTCGTCCCAAGCACTTTCTTTATGAGACTAGCATACAACAGTCTACACTTTCCACATACGATTGCCTCCGAAGCAGAATATCCGTCTAAATGGTTTTGATTTATCCAAATTAATAATAACTGTTCGACATCTTCAGTTGTTTGTGATCTCTGTTTCATTAGCACATTTGTGTTTTTCACTACATTAGCCTCCTTTATAGCTTCCTTTTTCGCACAGTGAAAATTATCATGGATGGCGACTTACCGTACATACGGCCAATTTCAGCAATCTTAATGCCGCTCTTGTATTTTATTTTTAGCAAGTGATGCTCACACAACGAAAAACAATGCCAAACTGAGCAGAAGAACGCATGGGTCCCTTTTGTTTTCACAAAATTAGCAACGAGGTCATGTGTGTATGCTGATAAAATCCAAGGCAATTGACGAAAACTGAGACAACGTTTTCACGGAAAAAATTGATGAAAACCGAAACCGACGAAAACCGAAGGCAATGAAAACCGATGTTTGACTGTACTTATAATATCCTTAGTCTTACTACTAGGCACGTCCACTAGTCGGCAGATGGTGGAGTCACCTCTGGATATTTTGTCTGGAGGTTAGGTGTAAATATGTTGAATAAATGGTTGTGGACCAACACAGGCGGTGGTCACTGAGAATAGTTGAGTTAGCTGGAGGGGCAGCTATTTCCATCAAATATCTCAACTCTCTATGACGTGGCCATCAGTGGGTTGGAGGGACCATATATAACCTTCCCCCCCCCCCCCCCTGCTGTCTTGCAGGGTCTGTCTCTTTAGACAAAGGTTAGTGGAGTCAACCATACACAAACCAGCGGAAGTCAAGGGGAAGCCATCACTGTATTTGCCCAAGATAATCATGCTTCAAGAAAAAAAATCTATAAAGATAATGACGTTAATGGGGACTCTAGTGGAATCTCTTGGTCTGGTAGGGAGAATCATGTGCCACAGGTGGCACCCGATCTTCATCTTGAGATTGTACGCAAATTAAATGTTAATAATACATTAAATGTTGGTACATGGAATGTCAGACCATATAGAATGTTAGAAAACAACAAGAAGGAAATATAAAGAATGAATATAAATATATTAGGCATTAGTGATATACGATGGCCAGGTTCTGGAGGGGGGGGGATATTTAGATAGATATAGAAGGGAAGGACTACAAAGGGGGAGTTGGCAAAATTTTTGATCAAGTGTGTGATAAGACAGTTACAGGATTTCGGACAATCTCAAATAGAGTATTATTAGTGAAACTCCATGGCAAATCTCTAAATAATAACATAATACAGGCATATACTCCAACAGCATACAGAACAGAAGAAGATATCGATATATTTTATAATGAATTAGACATGACCATGGACCAATGTAAACTTTTGAAATGACAGCGATACTTAGAGATTTCAAAACCAAACGCAGGCAACGAAAAGTCTAGTGGTGTGACTGGTGGCTATGGCCTAGGTGATAGGAATGAGCGGAAAATCATGAAACAATAATAGGTAACACCTGGTTCAAATACCATCCTCAACAATAATATACATGGAGAAGCCCTGGAGATAATAATATATTAATATAAGACAACATAGTGTTTCCACAGAGACTCAGAAGCGGTTTAGTAGGAGCAAAAACTAGATAAGGAGCAGATGGACATAGTGGCCATGTGCCAGTTGTAGGAAAGTTGAAGTTAAGACTTAAAACCATAAATAAAACCCCAAAGAACATCAAGCTAGATTTAGCATTACTTAAAACAGACAAAGTAATTAGAGAAAGGTACAATGTCTTTTACATAACAGATATAATCCATCCATTCACCATGTGCCATGCCAATAAGCCATCTCACTCAATCACCAGAGTCGTGGATCAGCTCCGTGTTCCTGCCTCGACCATGCCACAGATATAATGCCATGGAGATAATACAGACAATTGATGAACAATGAGTTGCAGAAATCAATCCAACAGTAGTAGTAGAAAAGGCATTTGATAGGGTAGATAGAAACAAGCTGTGGGAAATCCTTAAACAATATGGAGTGAGTACACATCTAACAAACCTATGTAGAAGTTTATACGACAACAGTGAATGCATAGTGAGAGCAACTGGAGGACACTCAGAACCCTTCACCATAAGATCTGGAGTACGACAAGGTTGTGTCCTGTCCCCTCTCTTGTTCATAACATATATAGACAACATATGTAAAGAAACCAGCCAAGCAGAGACAGCAAGAATACCGCATGACGAGAACACAGAAGAAGAACCATCTGCAAATCTAACCATTAGAGAACTCCTGTTTGCGGACGACCAAGCACTAATAGCAAAATCAGAAGCTGAATTACAAGACCACATGAATAGTCTAAACGAAATGTGTAGGGAACATAACATGAAAATTAGCACAAGCAAAACAGAGGTAATGACTATAACTAAAGAAGAACAAACAGCAACAATTCACCTAAACGAACATCCCTTGAAACAAGTAAAGAGCTTCAAGTACCTAGGAAGTATAATATCATCAAATGGCAGATCAGAAGACGAGATCGAAAATAGGTGCAATAAGGCAAATCAACTCATTGGACAAATGGCACCAATACTAAAGAACAAACATGTATCAATAACTACTAAGAAAGCACTTTACAACACAATCTTCCTACCAACTCTGTGCTACCAATGCCAAACCTGGACAATGACAGAAAAAGAGAAAAGAAAAATCACAACAACAGAAATGAGGTTCCTGAGAAGAATACTCAACGTATCAAGAAGAGATAAGATCAGAAATGAAGAAATCAGGACTAAAGTGGGGGTTAAAGCTGCTCTAGATTTTATTAGAAAGCAGCAAGTCAAATGGTTTGGCCATGCAAGTAGGCTACCAGTCAACAGCATGCCACAACAGGCAATGACGTACAGACCAGATGGAAACAGAGGAAGAGGCCGACCACGTAAACACTGGACGGAGGGAATAACAGAATCCATGGGAATGTCGATATACGAAGCCCATAACCGGGCACTCTCACGAAGTTTATACTTCACCTCGACACCGCAAGGTACAAGAGGAACATGATGAGATGAGATGAGATGAGTAGTAGTAGTAGGCCTCTTTCAGTCCTGAAGGACTATAGAGTTGTGCCGCTTGGGAGGTGCCTGGCAGCACCGCTGGTGACTGTATAGTCCAATTCGAGAATGACAATCTCTGTCACAGTTTCCGCATCTGTGAGACGAGGCAAGTCCCGCAGTAAGTGACTGCTCTTTGAGCCTGTGCCGTCTCTCCTCAGTTTTTTGGATCTGATTGCGCTCAAAGAGCACCAGTCCGTTTCGTACATCTCTTCTCCAGGAGCATCTGTCTGTTGCAACTCTCTCCCACGTGTCTGGATCTATTCCAATGGTTTTCATATCTTGTTTACACACATCCTTATATCGCATTTGGGGTCTTCCGGTTGGCCTCTTTCCTGTGGCTAGTTCTCCGTAAAGGAGATCTTTGGGAATACGTTCGTCCTCCATTCGAGATACGTGGCCCAACCACCGGAGGCGTCTCTGCTTGAGGAGGGTGTGCACTGTGGTAATATCTGCTCTTTCAAGCACCTGTTTGTTTGTTATGTGGTCTTTCCATGTTATGCCCAGGATACGTCTCAGACATCTTATGTGGAAGGAATTCAACTTCCTTTCCTGTCTTGAGTACAGGGTCCAGGATTCAGACCCGTAGAGTAGTGTGCTAACAACACAAGCTTTATATACTTGAGCTTTTGTACGCTCTGTTAGTCTATTATTCTCCCAAACTCTTTTAGCTAGCCTGGAAAATATTGTGGCTGCCTTTCCAATGCGTCTGTCGATTTCTGTCTCTAATGAAAGATTATCTGATATTGTCGATCCCAGATACACAAAATCGTGGACGACTTTCAATTCATAATTAGAGATTTTGATTGACGGAGGTGCATCAGCATCTTGTTCCATCACCTGTGTTTTATTTAGGCTAATGGTGAGCCCAAAGTCTTTGCAGGCGGCTGCAAAACGATCTATGAGCCTTTGGAGATCTTCTGCTGTATGAGTAGTCAGTGCTGCATCATCTGCAAAAAGTAGTTCTCTTACGCATCTTGGTCTTATTTTGGTCTTTGCCTTGAGTCTTGATGGGTTAAAAAGTTTGCCATCAGATCTTGTGTGGAGGTATATGCCTTCAGTGGCAGTCCCAAATGCTTGCCTTAAGAGAACAGCAAAGAAGATACCAAAGAGTGTAGGAGCAAGCACGCATCCCTGCTTTACACCGCTGCTGATGCTGAATGACTGGGATGTTGAGCCGTCAAATAAAATGGTCCCCTGCATGTTTTCGTGGAATGATTTCACGAGACTAAGAAGGGTGGGTGGACATCCAACCTTTTCAAGGACCTTAAAAAGGCCGCTTCTGCTCACGAGGTCAAATGCCTTTGTGAGGTCGATGAAGGCTATATATAATGGCTTCCTCTGTTCTCTGCACTTCTCTTGGAGCTGCCGGAGTGAGAAAATCATATCGATGGTGGACCTGTTGGGTCTAAATCCGCACTGCCATTCGGGGTAGATTCTTTCAGCAAGAATGTGTAATCTTTTAAGGATTACTCTGGCAAAAATCTTGCCTGTAATGCTGAGAAGGGAAATGCCGCGATAGTTGTTGCAGTCGCTTCTGTCGCCTTTGTTTTTATAAAGGGTAACGATGTTTGCGTCTTTCATATCTTGTGGTATTGATTTTTCTCTCCAGCAGAGCTGTAATATTGCATACAGTTCTGGGATGATTGTTTCTTTGCTACATTTTAAAATTTCAGGTGGAATACTATCTTTTCCAGGTGCCTTGCCGGATTTGAGAGAGTCTAGTGCTTCGCTGATTTCTGTGAGGCAAGGTTCGTTATCCAAGGCATGCATGGCGGACTGTTGATCGATGGCTTCCAGAGCTTCTTCGCTGACAGTGTTATCCACTGAGTATAGCTCTGAGTAGTGTTCTACCCAGCGATCCATTTGTTTCGCTCGATCTTTTATGATTACCCCCTCAGTTGATCGTAAAGGGGCCATCTTATTTTTTGATGGACCGACAGCTTGCTTGATGCCCTCATACATTCCTCTTATATTTCCAGTCTCTGCACAAGTTTGAATTTGAGCAGAGAGCTGTAGCCAGTACCTGTTCGCACATCTTCTTGCCATCTGTTGTACTCTATTTCTGGCCGTTCGCAATGCCTGCAGTGTTTTCTCTGAAGGTGATGATTTATACATCGAGAATGCATGTCTCTTTATCTCCAGGACTGGGAGCATCTCTTCAGAGTGTGCTTCAAACCAGTCGGTTGACTTAGTTTGCTTCTTGCCAAATGTTGATAGTGCTGTATTGTAGATGGTGTCGCGAAAATGACTCCATCTCTCGGTGGAATCTCCGTCTGTGGGGCCGGGCAGAGTATCCGCTAGAGCCTGCATGAATTTGTTGACCTTCTCTTTATTTTGGGTGCCACTGGTGTCAATGCGTGATCTTCCTTCTGTTCGGCTTCTGTAGATTCTCTTGGGCTTTATCTTCACCTTGCTGGAGACGAGTGAATGGTCGGTGTCGCAGTCAGCACCATGATAGCTGCGAGTCATCCGTACATTGCGGAGGTTGCTGCGTTTAGTGAGCACCAGGTCGAGTTGGTGCCAGTTCTTTGATCTGGGGTGCCTCCATGACACCTTGTGTTGAGGTTTCGTGTCAAAGAAGGTGTTGGTCACGCACAGATTATGGTGGCTGCAGAATTCCAAGAGACGTTGTCCATTGTCATTGATCTTCCCAACGCCAAACTGTCCTAGACATGAAGGCCAAGATTCGTGGTTAGAGCCAACCCTGGCATTGAAATCCCCCAGGATAAAAAGATGTTGTTTCTCTGGTGTTTCACTGACTTCTTTGCTAAGGTCGTCATAGAACTTGTCTTTAGATTCTGATGCTGCAGTTAGTGTTGGGGCGTAAACGCTTATAATACTAACTGGGCCTGCCTCTGTCTGGAGTTGGAGCTTCAATATTCTTTCAGTGCCATCACTTGGTGGTATGATGGAATTGAGCAGCTTGTTTCTGATAGCGAAGCCAACTCCATGCTCCCTGGTCTCTCCGCACGGCTTGCCATGCCAGTAGAAAGTGAAGTCCCTCTCCTTGATGCTTCCAGATTCTTGGAGTCTGGTCTCTTGCAGGGCGACAATGTCTATCCCCAGTCTTAGCAGTTCGTTGTTTATCACTGCAGTTTTGCGGGCATCCACAATCTCATTTAGATCGTCTGAGATGCCAGGGGTCATGGTTCTTACGTTCCATGTTCCCAGCCTTAGGGCCGGTTGTTTTGTTTTTTTCTTGCTGTTAGGTGTATAGATTGCGGTCCATGTGTCAGGATTTCCCCCTAAGCTCCACACACCCTCAGGAGCAGATGAACCGTGGCGAGACAACACCTTATTGACTGGGGGCTGCCCAGCTTAGGCGGGCGGTAGCTGTCTAGTGAGATACGATGATCTCTCCCACCGTCGGAAGTAGCCCCTGGCGCCTTGCTCTACGCCAATCGAGCATTAAGACTTATAACCGGCAAATGCTACTTCCCGTGTTGTGTCACCGCTTTACGCGGTGCTGAAGTGACCTCTTCAGGGCACAAGCCTGGGCAATGGAAATCGGAGAACCAGCTGTTGCCCAGTAGCAGGTTCCCCCTCTCCACGTCGCCGATGTTGACCAAGGGAAAGGCAGTAGCCAATGCAACTTGGCATCGGTGCCGTCGCAGGAGTTGCCAGAACTATGTTGTTTACAACATGGAACTGCCTTAGGGACTCCATCTCCGGATTTGTCCTCAGGGTTTACTCCCGAAGCCTTTCCCATATGGGTATACCCGCAAGGCAGCGGAGGTTTGAGATTTAGAGTTCCCTCTCTTAGAAGAGATACCAACCAAGGCAAACGAGCCTCCTCTGCCCGGGAATCAATAAGGAGGGAAGTCTACCATTCTTCCTTCCTGGCAGTGACCATACTGATCGGATGACCGTAGCCATTGTCTCTACTGAGAGATCCTCTGCCCACCGTCACTGACTTGAAACCATAACCAACAACTATCTGTCGGCTGCTCCCAAGTCCAATCCACCACCTGCTCCCATGGCTTCACGTTACCCTGTCCAACAGACATCAACAGAAATCATTGCACCTAAACATTGAATCGCATAAAAGAAATGGATGGTTCCATGAATTACTGCAGTAATGAACTATGAATTGCTGCAGCAATGAACCATGAATTATGGCAGTAATGAACCATGGATTGCTGCAGTAATGAACCATGAATTACTGCAGTAGTGAACCATGAATTATGGCAGTAAAAAACCACGAATTGCTGCAGTAATGAACTATGAATTGCTGCAGCAATGAACCATGAATTATGGCAGTAATGAAATCGTACTTACCGCAGACGTTTGGCATCATCTTCAATTGTACGTCTGGCAGTTTCCCTGGCATCCCCGGCAACTTGTATGTTGGACACAAATTCCATGCCATCTCTGCGCAGTTTGGTCAGCCGAAACCTGCTATCTTCAATCTGCTTCTGGCTTCTGCTGATCTCTTCTTTGACAACTTTCACTTCATTTGGATCATCTCCCATCAGGGCTCTAGAAATCAGGAAATTTCCCAAATTCAGTTCCACAAGATTCATGTTTGCTCGCACATCAAATACTCCTATCAATGATTCTTTCATCTAATTTTCTCTTCTAAACAGTTTTTATTTGGTAAAAGGGTACTTTAGTCTTTTTTTTTTAATGGGGAAAGATAATTACTTGAACATTTGCTGAACAAAGACATGTGAGACCTTTAGGGGACACGAACTCTTTAGACTTCCATGCACATGGCTGATTTTGCTACTACCTTTAGCATGGAGGTACCAATAATAATAACAATAATACCACTAATAATAATAAACGTAATTATAATCACCATAAATAGGAAGCTAGAAAGGAAAATAGATTTCTTGGAGATGAAAGAGATACATGAGTGAACTCTATTGTGTGGATGACAGATATATAGATTTCTTGGACATGAAAGAGACACATGAGTGAACTCTATTGTGTGGATGACAGATATATAGATTTCTTGGACATGAAAGAGATACATGAGTGAACTCTGTTGTGTGGATGACAGATATATAGATTTCTTGGACATGAAAGAGATACATGAGTGAACTCTGTTGTGTGGATGACAGATATATAGATTTCTTGGACATGAAAGAGATACATGAGTGAACTCTGTTGTGTGGATGACAGATATATAGATTTCTTGGACATGAAAGAGATACATGAGTGAACTCTGTTGTGTGGATGACAGATATATAGATTTCTTGGACATGAAAGAGATACATGAGTGAACTCTGTTGTGTGGATGACAGATATATAGATTTCTCGAACATGAAAGAGACACATGAGTGAACTCTGTTGTGTGGATGACAGATATATAGATTTCTCGAACATGAAAGAGATACATAAAGTGAACATTAATGTGTGGATCACAGATATATCAGAGAGATGGATGAAGTCGAAGTGTACATCCACATCTTGTGACCTTCATCAGGATGTACCAGTTCATGCACTGACACCCTTCCATACAGTGACACAAGGCTGTCAAGAATCTTCTCGTTACTTTCCAGAAATCTTTCCAGTTTTCACATGTTCCAGTGTTTATTTTCTCTGAATGTCGTTTTGTGATGTTTGTGATGAATTGTCTTTGGGTCTTAGCCTCATTGAAAACAGGTTGATTGTATTCTTCTGTAAACCATATCTCTCAATCATGAAAATTTCATGACTTTATGATAAAAGGGGGGGGGGGGGGTTCTTGTTTACTTATGATTCACAGTCATAAATTTAAAAAAGTAGACAGGGTCGACTTCATTGCACCAGGTTTTATCCCATATGGCTCGGTCTCTTTCCGCAGCATGGCAAGCGTCGCACAAAGCACGAACTCCGTAGCTCTAGCGATGGCCCACCAGAGTCTCTGAAAAATTTCACTCGTGAACATCGAACCCACAACCTTCGGAGCCCGAGTTAAATGGCTTGACCACTTCGCCACGAAGACTCCAGTCATAAATTAAAACTGGTTTTAAGTATCATGCAATAGTTCTTTTTTACCCTCCCCCCTCCCCCCACGTGCAGGCATTTATTGCATACTTAAGATGTTCAGACAAGATTTCTAATGTTGTAATACAAGAGTAAATAATAATAATATTTCGTCTACAACAAGCGCAACTGGAGGGGTACCTCTTGGCGGCATTTGCTCTCTTCGCTATACGAATGCGCCGGGCTGTAATACGCTCCTCCATGTACTGTGATTCTATAGAAGGCCCAGTGTCCACCTCTTCTTCGGAGGAATCCATGTTGGTGAGATTGGCCTGTATGTTCTCCCGCAGGTGGTAGATCACGTTCATGGTGAATTCTGAATTGCTAGCTTGTTGTTGTTGTTGTTGACACCGTCGTCAAGAGAGACCGTCGTACGGTCGCGTGATGTCGTTATATGCACACACATACACTTACACTTTATCATGACAAATTAAAGTAATAAATTATATATGTTTCCTAGTTATTGTAATTACTTGTATTAATGTTATATTTTTCAATAAAATGTTATGTTTTTGTTGGCAAGCAATGTTGCAATAATTACGACTACGACAAGTAAGACCAGCAAGCTTTCCACTTCCTTTTAGGATTTGTAAATATGACGGTAAGCAGGCGAATGTGTCCGCGTCCTGAATCTGTTGTAATCTGCTATATTTCTTAACTTATATTTGTAAATATGCATATTGTGTCGTGATCGTTATATGTAGTTTATTTATAGCAATAGATATCACAATAATCTTGTACAGGATTGAGATGTTAAAGGTGTATAATTGTTGACTGAATTCTCTGCAACAGGACGACGCCAAAGCTAAGATGAACGTGATGCGTGATCTAAGGATCCGCAAACTGTGTGTGAACATTTGCGTGGGCGAGTCTGGTGACAGACTGACCAGAGGAGGCAAAGTCTTGGAGCAGCTGACAGGCCAGACCCCAGTCTTTTCAAAGGGTAAGCTCACACAAATACATGATTTTTATGATATAAAATCTTATCATTGCATCGGAGATCCTCTCACGGCCAATGATTTCCCATGCTTATGGCACCAGTGGCTGAGTGATCTCACTGAAATGCCTGCATTTTCCCCTGGGCATGTATGTTCCCCCTGTATATGTTGTTTGTTGCCCAGATCCTGTGCTCGCTTCCCGCTGATTCAGCCTCCAGGGTGTGTTTTCCTACACTTTCTGCATTTGTTATTGGATATTTGTTTGGTCATTGTCACAAAGCAAAGATTGTTCACTTCATAGAGACAGTTTGTGTGTTCTGTTTGTCACATTGTCATAGGGGCCGTTATGTTTTCATTTTGTCATTACGGTCATATTCAGAATTCGTGGCAAAGTGGTCAAGCCGTTTTACTCTGGCCCAAATGTTGTAGGTTTGATTTTGGGCCATGTCCTTCAGTTCACTCGTGCATTTTTTTGGAGACTCCTGGGACGTCGTGGGAGCTAAGGAGTTCGTGCTTTCAGCAGTTTGCTGTGGTACCGCCATATGGGATAAAATCCGTGCAATGAGGTCGACCCTGTTGACTTTTTAACCCTTTTACTCCAGTTCGGCCGGAAAATCGGCCCTGACGTCACCACACGGCCATAATGAAAATCCTGAATAGGCCAATTCGGCTGGTCCCATTGTAAGGTCTGCTTTCATTGGTTTGCTTTTAATAGTACAAACCAATCAAATGCTTCCTTGCAATCGTCAGCCTTCACATGGCCGTTTGTAGCGTGATTCAAACAAGTGGATATTTTGTGCTTTTCCCCCCCGAAGTAACCCATTTTTTCGTGGATTTTTTAGTTCTAAAATGGCCGGCTTTGAACCCGAAGACGTACTAGCATTGACTAGCTCTGATAGTAGCGATTTTGTCAGTTCAGGACTGTCAGATAATGACTTTAGTGATACAGAGTGCCCATGAGGATTTCAACCTCGTATCCCCGTAGTTTTGTGTATTTGAAATAAAGATTGTTTTATCTATACCCTTTCATGGCAATGGCCAGACTAAAAACATGTCACCAGTTGATAGCCAACCTATTACAAATGTCAATAGGGACTTAAGGCGATGTGCGGCAGTAAAAACATCGATTTTTTGTCAACTTGGCTATTTTTGGAATAGTTCATTTTTAGACACCTTATCATGTCTTCTATCAGATTCTGTACTTGTTTTTGTTTAAAAACTTATTTTTATGTAATATTCATAATTTACTGAACCCACCCTCTGTGTCAAATTGTATAATTATTGAAAATTGTTGCGAAATTGTCGGTTTTCAAATCCTAGCAACGATATCTCAGGAAAACACGACACGCGCGTGTAAGGTATCCCTGGAAAGGTCGTGAACTTCCGTAACTGTTCGTGATACTCCGAGTTCGTCTAATCGGAAGCTCTTCTGTGTACATCGGGTTTATTCGTGTCTATCATCTTCCGGAAACTTCCATATATGGAACATCGTAAGCAATCCGCGTTCGCCGATGGCTGAAATTGATCACGTGGGTTTCCAAAATGGCGGCTTTGTGTTGTTTACACCTGGCGACGTGCTGAAAGTTCATTGTTGACGACAGACTGACACGCATTGAAATATGCCTCGTTCTAAGAAATTTAACATCCAGTCATCCACTCAACGTAAGTAATCTCTCAGACTACACCTCGCAAATGCTCGTAAGCAGCGAAAAGCCTATCAGAACGTCGTAAATGATACAGACAATTCTGAAACTACTGAAAGCGACCCAGCTAAATTGCACATGCCACTTCCAAATCTAAGTGTTTTGACAGTGAATCTGAATGAATCAGTGCTATCGTGTTCTTCTCAAAGTTGTGGAAGTGGTTCTTTTATTACCCGAAGCCAATTTAAAAGAGATACGTATAAATACACAACATCCACTAGCAGCAAGTATGATTCTGGTGACGACAATGGATATCAAAAACGGGATCACAGAGCAATAGTTGATTGTTCAGAAATTGAGGCAATAATCAAATTGTTATGTTGTCCAGTTTGTAAAAATGATAGTCTTATTTTGAAAACTGACAGCAAGAAAGGCAAGGGATTAGCTGTGTATGCAGAGGTTTACTGCTCTTGTTGTGAAGAAGTGATGTGTGGAAGATACCTATCTGAAAAAAAAAGAAATGATGGGGATAGATCTTTTGCTGTCAACAGCCAGTCAGTATATTCAGCATTAGTTTGTGGGATGGGTGCAACAACATTTAATAATTTTTGTGAAAATATAAACCTGCAAGGTATTCATCACAAAACATTTCACAGCAAAGCGAATAAACTATATTCAAAGATAGAAGATCTGGAGGACACTTTTTTTCTCAAACCGTAAAGTATGTTCGACAGGCTCATGCACAACAGTCAGGCATAACTCTACATGACAATGATGTGCTAGATATTAGTGTCAGCTTTGATGGCACTTGACTGACTAGAGGCCACACATCCCACATTGGAGTTGGCTGTGCAATGGATGTTCTTACAGGAGTTTGCATAGATGCCCATGTTATGTCCACATATTGCCAGGTGTGTGAAACCACTGGTAAGACTTTCCAGGGACAAACCAGATGAATTTGCAGCATGGAAGGCAGAACATCTTTTAAACTGTGACAACAATTTCACAGGATCTGCTGGAATGATAGAGGTGAAGGGTGCTGTGGCGACGGTCTGTGGCCCGTCATAAACTTCGCTACACGTCAATACTTTCTGATGGTGACACCAAAACATTTGCGGAACTTACCAAGATCAAACCATATGGGGATGACATTCAGATAGACAAAGAGGAGTGTATCAACCATGTCAGTAAACGCCTTGGAACAGCACTGCACAAATTAAACTAAACTACTTAGTAGATGTGTGTCAGGACAAACTCAGAATTCAAATGAGTGTTTACACAGCTTGATATGGGCTCGATGCACTAAAGACAACTTTGCCTCTCGCAAGCGTGTTCAGTTTGCAGTTGTAACTGCAGCAAGAGAGTTCAACTTTGGAGCTGCTGCTGCCCAAGACACTGCCCAGTTTTATGGACCTTCTACAGGCCTGCATATGCAGAGACTAGGAACATTTAGGATGCAGAAGCAAGTAAGAAATAGTCTGAAGTACAAGAAGGACAAACAAACTAAAAGACGCGACACTGTACGAGCGGCCAAATTAAAGAGACAAGGTGAGCTGCATGCTCTGGAGGGAGGTCCTGCATATTCAGCAGGACAATTTTAACACTCAAGGTCCAGTTTTACACTTTTTTTCTCTGTAAAAGAGTTCATTAGTAATAAAAAACAAAAAAATAATTAGTTTTTCCCCGTTTTCTCATTTCGCCAGTTTTTTATACATAAGTACAATTGTTTTAAAAACTATTCGTCAGATTTCACTCAAACTTTGCAGAGATATTCTTTATTATATCACTTACATTGTGAGTAGATTAATTTTGAAAATTACATTTTATTTTTTGTGCTATACTAAAAAAAAAAAAAATATGTCATGAAAAATGTCATTAAAATTTTCAAATTATGAAAAAAAAAACTGCAAGGAGATATCATTAAAATTTTCTACTAAACTTGTAAAGGGTCTATTTATTTACACATAATACAAAGAATTTAGCCTGTACATTAAAAAATTAATGTTTTAGAGGTACATTAAGAAATTCAATATGGCCGCTGTTTATCTTGGTTTCCATAGCAACCGTTAAGTGCAAAGTCAATTTGACAATATTTTATCGATCAGCAGTCTTCAGTATCAAACCCTATATCATAAAAGAACATAGAAATTAAGTATTATGGAATTAAATTTTTTAAGGTTAGCATCGCCTTAATAGTTGTTGTTTATTTAACCATAAGTGTTTAAAATTATTCTCTTTAACCCTTTTAGGACGGAACAACATTGGGCCAAATTTAGGTTTCCCTCTGAAGAAGACTGAGCCATTTTTTTGGAGTACAGAAATGACTGAAGTGACAATTTTATAAATTTAAAAAAAAATATTAGAACCCTATATAGGTATATACAAGTATATATATTCTTAAAGAGGATATAGTATAGTTTATTTCTGTGTATGATTGAAGTTGTTTTGTTAATGTTTACGCAAATTTGATGACCTCATTTGTATTTTGTGAAAAATAAAATATTTCATACCACTATGTATGAATTGTTACTAAGTATTTTTAAAAAATGGTACTCACCTAAAATATTTCCTCATTGAATACCTACACCACTTTAGATTAATTTTAAACACTTGTGGTTAAATAAACAACTATTAACCCTTTAATAACTAACAAAAGGGAAATAACTCCGCAAAATTAATGACTTGATATTTTGTAAAGTCATTATACACGAATTGGTTTGACATATAAATGTCCTAGATGACTAATAAACTAGAAAAATGGACACAGTTTAACATAAAGCAACATTAAAAACAATAAAACAAAAAGAAAGGTTTAAAAAAACATTTTAACTGGGAAAAAATGTGAAGAAAAATTTTTTACTCACGAAATGATGTTGAAAGTGTCCCGCACTATGTATATAAGTGCCCTGATAGCAGCAAATATCCTGCACTATATATCCACGTGCTTTGATACAAGTGATTCATGGTATTTTGTGAAGCATTCCCCCTTGCACAGCCATATCTGACAGAGACTGCATCCAAAAACAACCTCACTGGCTCTGCTCTTCTTACCAGACTTGGTGTTCATCTTGGCACACCAGTAGCAAGTTTTCCTTTTGCCATCCATACGAATTAGTCTGTGGTCCAAAAGATTGCTGGTACCCAGACCTACAGTTGTGGGGCAAGAAGAAGCTTTCCGTTTCCTCGAAATGTTACCCTTCAAGAGTAGAAACCAGGCTACGCCTAAAAGCGAGATGGCCAACATCACCAACCCTTGTGTGTGGGCGATGGGAGTTTGAACAAATTATCCAGCTGTTGACAATAGAGGTTTGCAGGAGAAAGGCAAACATATATCTCCACCACTTCACAGATTTCCTACCAACAGGGTAATATGAGGACAGCTGGTCAAACCTGTCCACTCCACCCATTGATCTGTTGTAGGCGGCCACTGTTGTGGGTATCTGAACATTTTATCTGCCACCGGGTGCCTTACGTGATGTCATCTTCTTCTTCTTCAGCGTTCCGAGCCATTGAACTTTAGTCTACCATTGTAGGCAATCATGGCTTCATCAATGCTGATATCTCTGCCAGCAGAAAAACACGAGGATATGTTTTTCCTCACCATATCAAGGAACGGTCTTACCTTGTACAGTGGATCGTAATCTTTGTGGCCTATGGGCTTCTGCTTACTGGTGTCATTGAGATGAAAATATTGGGAGATTTTTGCATATCTAGTTTTTCCCATGCACTGTGATACTCCAGGATGATAGAGATCTTCATCTGTGCTCCAATACATGGCAGTTTCAGGCAATTGAACATAGCCCATGAGTATAGCAAGACGAATATAAATTTTTATTTCCTGAGTGCTCACAGGTGACCAGTAAACATCCACTTTACCTGCCTTTTCTTGTCGTTGAGTGGCATACAAATTAGTTTGTTCCATAGCAGACTGATAAAAGTCCTCATTTACAATGAGACTGAAGTAGTCAAACGGTTCTGAACTCTCTCGAAGATCATGCAAAAAAACCTTCAACGACTACAGGGGTTGTCTCAGGACTCCAAACATACATGTCTTTGTCTACAGTTTCACTGACACTACAGAAATCTGGGTCCTCTTCGTCAAAATTCCAGCCTGCCTCTGTAATCAATGTCACTTTCTGCATCACTATCTCTAAACAAATCAAACGGTTCAGTGATATCCACAATAACACTGTCATAATCGACAGACATACCTGCACAATCTTCAAGAAAATCGTGGCTGGATTCCATTTTTTTGCGAATAGATGATACAATATTGAGAATTCACGAAAAATTGATATTATTTCTGAACCGTTGAATGGATTTCAAAACAGGAAGAACAAGGGAAACAACTCTTCCTGTTTCCTAGGCCGTGATACAATCGTAGATTCATTCATTCGCATAATTATTATTCAGAAGCGCTTGGGACAAGACATGTGTAAAAACGTGGATTTTGGGGGTAATAGTCGGGAAAGGGTTAAGTCCCTATTGACATTTGTAATAGGTTGGCTATCAACTGGTATCATGTTTTTTGGTCCGGCCATTGCCATGAAAGGGTATAGATAAAACGATCTTTTTTATTCCCAACACACAAAACTTCGGGACACGAGGTTGAAATCCTCATGGGCACTTTCTGTATCACTAAAGTCATTATCTGACAGTCCTGAACTGACAAAATCGCTACTATCAGAGCTAGTCAATGCTAGTACATCTTCGGGTTCAAAGCTGGCCATTTTAGAAATCACAAATCCACGAAAAAATGGGTTACTTCGGAAAAAACTGCACAAAGTAATGACCACTTGTCTGAATCACACTAGAAACGGAAATGTGGCGGCTAAAATTTTAATTTGTTTGTTTGTGGTTTGGCTGTTACCCCAGACAAGCTGGTTCCCCCTTTTTTGTGTGGACCCTTAGTCTCTCTGAGCTATTGCCCACATCTAAGGTGAAGATATGTGATAGGGTTTTTATTTGGTCATCCCGTCCCTCAACCAGACTAGGCACACTACTGGGGGGGGGGAGAGAGAGAGCAGCAAATGCACCCGATCCTAGCCAAAGGACCGATAGGTTTTAGAAAGAAATCACTAGGAAATTATTGAGCAAACACACTAAATAAATTTTCAAAACATAAACAACTGAAATTCAAGTACAAAATTTTAATGAAAAATTTTTCTATATTTTAATTATTAGTAATTTAAATTTAGTGAGATCCTTGTGCTTGATGCTTGCTGCAAAGAGATTTTATGTCAGGTTCCAATTTAGTTAACTTCAGTCTCAAGTCTCCCTGTTTTGTTATATTCAGCCGATTTCTTCCATTTTCAAATTACCCCCCTTAACAATCAAATTGTCCCCCTGTGGGGCGTGGGCCCCACGTTGGGAAACACTGGTGTAGAGTGATAAAAAATTACACATAAATACTACAATGGATGTTGAATGCAAACGTGCATTCATTGGCATTCAAGTTACTTAATATTCCATGACAGTATTAATCGCTGACAAGGAATCAATTTCACGCCATTGAAATATCACATTACAGCATGCTATCTTGATTTTAGTTTGGCATGACCCCTCCGACTTGAATAGTCGAAAATTACACAGTATACGTAAAAAATGGATGGTAAATCTAATACATACTAGAATAACCAAAAAAATCTACATTAAATGTGATTTATGGGTCTGCTTGTCTTAAAAAGACTAGAAAACGAATTACAGAAACATGAGATGTACAGAACGTGGTGTTCAGTCCCTTTTTTAACATGATCTTGAAATAATCTGGAAATTTAACATGAGTACATGTAACCTGCTCAGATCGGAGACACAAAAAGTAACCGAATTTTACCGCAAATATTATTCTGGTTAAATCTGGAGTCTGAATCGTAGTGGCTAGATATATTGCTGGAATCATTGTTACAGCGTAGGCCGACGTTGTCTTTACATGTGTGATATATTGATAGTTTCATTGTTGCTGCATAGATTGACATTGTCTTTACATGTGTGATATATTATGTAAGTAGCATGTCGGAGACTTGCTTGTCTGTAGCACTGAATGTGACGTTCTTTTGTCTACACCAGCTCGCTACACTGTCAGGTCTTTTGGGATCAGACGTAACGAGAAGATTGCAGTCCACTGTACTGTCCGGGGAGCCAAGGCTGAGGAGATTCTGGAGAAAGGATTAAAGGTTGGTTCCCACACGTCAAATCTCTTGTTGCCGGACTGTTTGTCTGTCTCAGCATATATGAGATAACCCAGCTTGTATACATGGCTTTGTTGTGTCAGGCTCGTGTTGTCTGCTTGTTGTGTCGTTGTTTGAACATTGTATCCGCAGCACATCTGGCACGGACCGCGATCTCATGGTTCACGGTCTGACAAGATATTAGCTGTGCTAGAGTAACACTTCCTGTCTGCAACACGGACTGGCCTAATTATGGTCGGCTCTGTTACTTAATGCAGGAGACATTTTGCTGTCATCTTTGTTATCTCTGTGCCGTTGTGTGCTCTGTGTTGTTGTTGTTTGAACGTTGTATCTGCAGCACATCTGGCACGGACGGTGAGCTCATGGTTGACGGTCTGACAAGATATTAGCTGTGCTAGAGTAACACTTCCTGTCTGCAACACGGACTGACCTCAATGTGGTTGGCTCTGTTACTTAATGCAGGAGACATTTTGCTGTCATCTTTCATTGTTATATCAAGCGTGCATACTTGATGCTCTGGCTTGTGCCGGTTTGCAGGGCTCGGCTGTTTGTACAGCTATCCTAGTCAAACTAACTGTCCACGTTCGTGCTGTGCAACCCAGGCCTCTCCTTCAGAGATCATGCCTACATTACTGTGATGGCCAAGCTGTTTCCTGACATGATGATAATTATGAGCAAGTTTTCTTCAGTGTTGGCCACATGTATATTTGGCTTCTAGATCCAGTGTTGTAAACATTCCTCTGCAGCTTTTACTGTCGCAGCCCCAATTTTCTGTAGTGATTGTGACATGGTGTGTGACATTTGCTAGTTGTCACAGAAACGTTGCATTCTCAACATTTGACTGTTTGGATGATGCGGTGATATTTTTTAGCCTTTACTTGAAGAATCATGTAGCCAAGACTGTTCAACATTTTTGCTTTATCATGTTTACTAGCTTGCTTGAATGTTCTAGTTCAGGGGGTAACTATATAACATGTTTGATTGCCTATAGTTGGACATGTTTGCATCAGAAACATCTAGGATGATACGTTTGTTTACTGGAGGCTATGCTCTGCTGTGTGTGACCTAGATCATACATTCAGGTGTCTGTGCCCTTATGTACTCTATGACAGCAGCACATCTGGCACGGACCGTGAGCTCATACTTGACGGTCTGACAAGATATTAGCTGTGCTAGAGTAACACTTCCTGTCTGCAACACGGACTGACCTCAATGTGGTCAGCTCTGTTACTGAATACAGGAGACATTGTGGCAATGTTTTACTTGCAGCATTTTGTCATGTCAGCCATCAAAGTTCATTCCCATCCCTTGTCCAACAGTTTGTATGGCCTCCCATCTTGTTCACCTTTTTTATGGTTGTTTTATTTTCTTCCACTTGGTTTGGTCTCAGTTCATACATTACCAGAAATAAAGCAAGTGGGGGACCGTACAAGAATACGTGGTCTGATCCCGTCTGGTGCATTGTGACCGAGAGCACGTTTGTGCTGGAAACCCACGCCTTTTCTTACAGAAAACATGCCTTCCATTACTGTGCCGAAGGTATTTCTCCCCCAGGTTCATATCTTTTGCGGCAAATCCTCTGATTAACATTCAGCACACGCAATTTGTACTTTCTTAGAGGCATAATCAGTAAGTATGCAAGGCTGCCTAGTTACATCAGGCTCACACAATGGTCACACTGAACACACAAAACTGGCTCGTGAGGTCTCAGAAACTAACATACTTTCCCTACACCTCAAGCATGGCTGTCGTTGAAAGAACAGTAATGGAAGACCTTGTCCCTAGGAGAGGCATTGATTGGTTAGCACAATGGGGGAACTGGATATTAAGGGCATGAATATACATTAGGCAAGCGGGGCTGACAGCGACCCTGTACACGCATAAATATGAGGGTTGTGTTTGACCTTTACACCGCAGGTTAACTCACGTGGCTCCTTCTGCTTTCAGCACATCGCTGTGACTGGAGGGAAACTGTTTGTAGTGTCGGCGTGTGCCGCCGCGGTGTCACGGGCTGAGAAGATACTAGAGTGAAACGTCCTGGCTGCACCGCAGGCTGATCACCTCATGGTCAGTTCTGTTACAGAATACAGGAGACAGTTGCCTCTATTGGGTACTAGCTTCCCATCTTTTGTTGCTGCTTTTTGTGTGTGTACTGTTACATTTGTACATCCATTGTGTATGTACTGTTACATTTGTATATCTATTGTGTGTGTGCTCTATCTTGTCCTTGTGTGTGTGTGTATTCCGGTGCATGGCTTAGTTCAAGCATTCACACGTATGTCCTGTATGTAGTCTGAGACTGAAGCACATCTGGCACGGACCGTGAGCTCATGGTTCACGGTCTGACAAGATATTAGCTGTGCTAGAGTAACACTTCCTGTCTGCAACACGGACTGACCTCTATGTGGTCGGCTCTGTTACTAAATGCAGGAGACATTTTGTGCTGTTCCATCCTTGAGTGGTGCTCCTCATTTATGTTCTGTCATTGTATTTACTGTTAAATCATAATATTCATTCTCTTAACAGAGGTTTTTTTTTTCTTGTTCTCAACACACGCACACCTTTCATACAATTTTATGGGGAAGATGTCTTTGGTGTCTCAGACATGTTTTGCCAGTGATCACATGGACATTGCATGTTCTCAACATTTGACTGTGTTTGGATGATGTCATATCCACATTTTGTTACTTTACTTCAAGAACTCATGTTTGTCTGCTCACTTGAATGTTCCAGTTGAGGGGTGTCTGTATAACGTTTGATTGCCTATAGTTGGACGTTTTTGTATCAGAAATGCTGAGGATGATAACGTTTGTTTACTGGAGGCTGTGTCCTTCAGTGTGACCTAGTTAATGCATTCATATGTGTTGTAACTGCAGCATATCTGGCATGTTTCACGGTTTTAAAAAAAAATTATACACAAGATAGTGGATACACGCAATGGATGTGTTTGTCCTGTAAGTAGTCTGTGGCTGAAGCACATCTGGCACGGACCGTGAGCTCATGGTTGACGGTCTGACAAGATATTAGCTGTGCTAGAGTAACACTTCCTGTCTGCAACACGGACTGACCTCTATGTGGTCAGCTCTGTTACTAAATACAGGAGACATTCTGGCAATGTTTTACTTGCAGCATTCTGTCTGTCATGTCCATGCCAACCCCCATCCTTCCTTGGTGGCTGTTGATTTATCTGTTAGTGTTTCTATGACCTTTTGTAACTTTTTGATGTACCAGGAGAGAACCTATATACTATCACACCTGTAAGACTCTTGTGTCTGATCTAACAGGTACGAGAGTATGAGTTGAGGAAGAACAACTTCTCCGCCACTGGCAACTTTGGCTTTGGTATCCAGGAGCACATTGACCTGGGCATCAAGTACGACCCTGGCATCGGCATCTACGGCATGGACTTCTATGTTGTCCTTGGCAGGCCAGGTACGTGTTCTCTTCTGTCAGTGTGGTCGGTGCTGTTGTAATATGTGTGTGCTAGAGGAGTGAGGCAGCCGTGTGCTGGGCTAGTGTTGCTGTTCTGTTAGTGTGATCAGTGCTGTTGTAATATGTGTGTGCTAGAGGAGTGAGGCAGCCGTGTGCTGGGCTAGTGTTGCTGTTCTGTCAGTGTGGTCGGTGCTGTTGTAATATGTGTGTGCTAGAGGAGTGAGGCAGCCGTGTGCTGGGCTAGTGTTGCTGTTCTGTTAGTGTGATCAGTGCTGTTAGTAATATGTGTGCTAGAGGAGTGAGGCAGCCGTGTGCTGGGCTAGTGTTGCTGTTCTGTTAGTGTGATCAGTGCTGTTGTAATGTGTGTGCTAGAGGAGTGAGGCAGCCGTGTGCTGGGCTAGTGTTGCTGTTCTGTTAGTGTGATCAGTGCTGTTAGTAATATGTGTGCTGGAGGAGTGAGGCAGCCGTGTGCTGGGCTAGTGTTGCTGTTCTGTTAGTGTGATCAGTGCTGTTGTAATATGTGTGTGCTAGAGGAGTGAGGCAGCCGTGTGCTGGGCTAGTGTTGCTGTTCTGTTAGTGTGATCAGTGCTGTTAGTAATATGTGTGCTGGAGGAGTGAGGCAGCCGTGTGCTGGGCTAGTGTTGCTGTTCTGTTAGTGTGATCAGTGCTGTTGTAATATGTGTGTGCTAGAGGAGTGAGGCAGCCGTGTGCTGGGCTAGTGTTGCTGTTCTGTTAGTGTGATCAGTGCTGTTAGTAATATGTGTGCTGGAGGAGTGAGGCAGCCGTGTGCTGGGCTAGTGTTGCTGTTCTGTTAGTGTGATCAGTGCTGTTAGTAATATGTGTGCTGGAGGAGTGAGGCAGCCGTGTGCTGGGCTAGTGTTGCTGTTCTGTTAGTGTGATCAGTGCTGTTAGTAATATGTGTGCTGGAGGAGTGAGGCAGCCGTGTGCTGGGCTAGTGGTGCTGTTGTAATATGTGTGTGCTGGAGGAGTGAGGCAGCCATGTGCTGGGATGTATTGTGCCTTTGGGTGACTCTTTGAATGAGTGTTGCTTGCATGTTGCTACAAGATGTTGATTTGTGTTGAAACCAGTCTTCATGTCAGACAATCACATCAAACTTCTTGTGAGTGCGGTGTTCTTGTGTTGTGTGCCTCCTACACATGTTGTGTGTGTGCAACACTTGGTCTGGTTCTATCCTGTCTTGTCTATTTGACAGGGTTTAACATCAGCCAGCGCAGGCGCAGAAAGAGCAGCGTTGGATCCAAACACAGAATCTCAAAAGACGAGTGCATGAAATGGTTTCAGCAAAAGGTATCCACCATTTTCATCTCCTTGTGTCTAGATGTTTGTGATAAGTGTACCTAACATATTTTACCTTATATTGTACCTATATTTTAACAAACCTCACCATATCAAAGCTTTGAGTTGGTATGCAGATACTAAGCATATGTTAAGCGACCTTGAGAGAGGGTGGACTCACCATTCTAATCCCAGATATACTACTAGTGTGCCTGACATATTTTACCTGGTCCAGACAGTGCAGGTTTTGTCTGTGCTTCACGATCTTGTCTGTGCAGCATTTGGGCAGGATGATGTTCTTTGCAGTTCTGGAGAGTACATGAGGATGGTTGTAAGTCAGAAATCTGTCCGTGTAATTGCGTTCCTGTGCACTCATCTGCATAAATGTATGAGGTGAAGAGCCCCTCAGGTCTGGGCTACCTAGACCACATGGAATGCACCAAACTGTTGTAGGTTTGTCTCGTTGACCTCAACTATGCACAGAGACGATGGTAAGCAATAGGTTGTCGTGGAGATTTGACAGTAACATCATCTTCGCTGCAGTCAAAACATGCATTTCTAATTCAGCTTTGAAATGGGACAATCAGCAGAAACCTGATTGGTATATTCAGATGTGAGGTGCCTTCAGACAACTGTCTGGACCTGGTGAGTCAGCAGCTAAAACTGAACCTCTCTCATTGCAGCAAATTTTTTATAGTTGACTAGCTGACCCGGCCCGGCTTCGCCCAGCCCCTGGCAGGGATTGTAGTAGTGTCAAATGAAGTAACAAGACTTGATCTGTACTAAAACTTTATACTTTATTCTCAAGATGACAAGCCGTGTCTTCTCAGCTGGACTATCGGATGTTGACTGCCCTTCACAACAATACGTCACGATTGAGCATCTCTCTCCGCTTTCACTCATAATGCTCAATCGTGCTGTATCTCTAATTCCCCACTAGATCCTAATTATAACCCAAACTACACATACTGTTACACCTCCCCATGTTTATTAAAGAATTTTCCTTATAAAGGAAAAATCTTTACTCCTAATCCCCTTACTCTATTCCCTCTTTTTCCTCTAATCTTCCATAGTTCTTCTAATCCTCCCCAAACCAACTCCAATATAATTAAACATTCTATTTCTTTAACTCTTTCCCCAGCTATATAATCAACCCACTTCTTCTTCCATTTTACCTCTATACCTCGTACCATGTACTGTAACCCTTTTTTTTAACTTACCATTTCTACTCTTCTTTCATTTCCCCAAACTATATAGCAATCCACTATATATTCCTTGGCTCCTCAAGTTCCTATATAAAATATGCATATTATAAACAAAATGGCTCGTAAAATCGTATTTGTACAACTGGCATTAGGAAATCACTCGCATTTCTCAATACAAGACAACCCGAACAACGAGAACAACGTATTTAGAAGAAGTAAAGAAGGGGTGCACCCAGTAAAAGGAATAAATAGTCAAGATAAGCACAAAGAAACGCATATTCCACACAACCACATTTACCTCCTTTGCCAATAAAAAAAAATTTGTACAATCAAATTTTTTTCTTATAAATACGTCATACAAAAATAGATCTTTGTTTTCTATAAACCAAGTTGATATAATGTTTTACAAGCTTTATATATACAACCCTATATGAAATAGAACTTTTTACGTAAGTTTCAAGCCTTATATCTTCAACATTTAAAATTTCCAACCACAATCTTGTCCAAATTGCGTTATCTCACCTTTTAGCATGAGATCCTGTTCAATTTTTATGAACACCTTTAATATAATTAAAGCTGGTTTTTCACAGCACCTATTTCTTGCCCCCTTCATGTCCCATGATCTGCCCTTTATCCCCCTATGTATTTCTTCTATATGCTGCTATTCACAGTTTTTCCCTTAAACTTCTATCTAGTTATACTCTACTTATATATTCGAAGCTTTTCAAGCAACCTAACCTTCCCAACAGCCTATGTCTCCATACCCTCCCTCAATAATTTTATAATTCCTTTCTGAACGAAAGCCCCCTGTGTTAACTAATATTCTAACCAAACTTAAAACCAATTCATTAACCACATCACTTAATCTATCAATCCAACTGTTTACGCAAAACTAAATCAAAACACGGCGTCACAATTATCCAATTAAAACACATTTTCAAAATCAATATGGCATGCATTTTATCAACCCAAAAGCAAATATTATATCTTTATTAGACACTTTTACGGTCCAATAGTGTTTTACTCAAAGCACTATAAACTCAACGATCCTAACTTACTTAAACTAACTTTTTATAAAACCAAACCAAGCATGAAATAAAACATAATACATATACATATAGCATTGAAACATAGTCTCAATAAAATAATCAATTAACAACCATCATTGCCCAGTTACACGAAAATAAAACTCCAAGTGAATAAACAAAGATTTTCTAAGTAAACTTTCTTAAAATTATTACGTATAGTGGCCCCAACAACCATACTAATAATGTACCAGATCTCTATTTATTCAGGCCATTCCATTTATATATTTCCTAACTCCATTCTCATTTTCCTACCTCATCATAGCCAATTGCTAACCAGAGACATACTTCCCAGTATATCAATAATACCAAAAACTCCCCACCAAATTCTCTATAAAACTTCCTACAACTCTCTGTAAGCGAACCGCTTTTAAATTTAAATTGTTCATTAAAATTACCTCATCATAGCCAATTGCTAACCAGAGATATACTTCCCAGTATATCAATAATACCAAAAACTCCCCACCAAATTCTCTATAAAACTTCCTACAACTCTCTGTAAGCGAACCGCTTTTAAATTTAAATTGTTCATTAAAATTACCTCATCATAGCCAATTGCTAACCAGAGATATACTTCCCAGTATATCAATAATACCAAAAACTCCCCACCAAATTCTCTATAAAACTTCCTACAACTCTCTGTAAGCGAACCGCTTTTAAATTTAAATTGTTCATTAAAATTATGATTGACAAAACTGAAGATATTTCCCTTATCCCCTATTTCACATTCTCACAGAAAAGATATGTTAGATTGAGTTAGTGCGCACTTAGGAAAATTAGAAAAAGAAAGGAAAAAGTAAGAAGTAATCACACTTCTCTTTCCATACATACTTTATGAATAAAGTTTCAAAATTTATCTTCAGTTTCCGTCAATAATAATTGTTATTATCAAAAAAAATATTGATTCAACACTACTAGCTTTTCTTTTTTTTTTTTTTTTCTTCATTCCTCTCGTCAATTTCAAGTTTACCATTCCAAGTAAACCCATCAATTCAATGCTACATATGTGTATCTGTTACTTACAGACCAATATCCCAAATCTTATAACCATATCTGCCGATATCAATGATAACAAATAGTACAAACATCAATTCCTCCTTTTTCTAGTCTAACTCCAAACACATCATACTACCCGGAAAATCCTCTTAATTAATCACTGTAAACTACAGTACAAGTCCTCTTATCTATACTAATGTAGTATTCACCATCCACTCACCTATTTACTTGTGGCCCTACCTGCCAATTATTTCCCTTCAATTTGTTCAAGCTACCAAAAAAATCAACCATCAATTCCACCCCATAGAGAAATAACCAAATATATACATATACTTCATTCAAAACTACCTCCATATTGATTATAAAAATACCAAGAGTCATCTTCTTCATTTTCAATTCTAACACTTATAAATTGCTATCTGCAATATTCTCTACTTATCTACTTCCTACGGTTCCACTTCTTCAATATCTCCAAATTTCTTTGAACCAATGCTAATTCTACATCAATGTCTTCTTCTTCGTACAATCCATTTGTTTCCTCCATACTACTACTACTTGACTCTGACTTTTCATCCATTTCTTCTTCTTCGTCTGTATGTCTCTCTTTAGCTGCCGCTAATCTCTTTTGTTCAATATCCCATCTAATTTGTCGATCACTATTCCTCAAGGATCTTTCTAGTAACGGCATATCCTCCCCGCTCGTTGAATAATCCCTAATTCTCCTCTGTCTTTTCACTTCTCTATCTCTTTGTCTATCCATTCTCCTTTTCGTTGCTTGTCTAGTGTTCCTAAACGGAGCACTTATTTCCTCTTCCATACTATCATAATGAGTCTCATTCAACTTTTCTTCTTCTATTGTTTTCGGTATCGTCTGTTCTTGAGTATCATCAAAGCCTGGAGTTGCTAATAAGCGATTTTGTGCTGGATCTCTTCTAACGCCTGGGGTTACTGTAGCACCTCTAACGAGTTGTTCATCTAAAAACCTTGTGTCTGAATAATAATTATTATTATTATTATATTCTATCTCTTCTTCATCTCTCCTTAAGTGTTCCACGTGTGCCCTTGCTACATGTCCCGTGACCTGGTTCTTAATTTTATACGATACTTTACCTAGTTTTTCCAAAATATAATACCCTGGAATCCAACGATTATCAAACTTAGAGTTTCTCCTATGCTTCTTGTAATAGACCCTATCACCAACCTTAAATTCCTGCAAGTTTGTATTTATATTCTTGTACTTTTTCTGCCTTTCCCTAGCTTTAATTATATTATTCCTTAGTCCTACGTGTGCTTTATGCATTTCCTGTATTATAACCTCTTGAAAGTCTTCACCCATATATTTCCGTCTAGGTTTTAATAGATTGTCTATAGGTAGTATCGGTTCTCTCCCGTATATTAAATAATATGGTGAAAAACCCGTGCTTTCATTTTGATTAGTACGAATGGCGTTAAGGGCAGGTCCTAAAAACAAATCCCAATCCCTTTCATGTTCATCTACAATCTTTGATATAATGCTATATAACGTCTGATGTTGACGCTCGTTTCTAGCATTGGAAGTAGGTCTATAATATGATGTCTTTATATGTTTTATATTTAAATCATTTAACAACTTTTCAAATTTCTTATTTATAAATTCTTTACCATTGTCTGTAAGTATACTTTGTGGACAACTAAATCTTGGGACAAACTCTTGTAAAAAAATATTGACTACTGTATCTGCACTCTTATCCGGAATTGCATAAACCTCCGGCCAAAGACTGTAAACATCTACTATATGAATCAAATACACGTTTCCTGACAATGTTCTGGGGTGTGGACCCGATATATCTAAACTAATCTTTTGCATTGGGAACTGAGGAATGTCAGTATCCTGCAAGGGACACTTTATTGTTTTCATGTTCCTCAATCTGCACTTCTCACAGGTATCCACATATTTATATGCAGATTTAAATAAATTTGGCCAGTAATATTTACTTGTAAGCGCCTTCACCAATTTGTCTCTACCTAAATGTCCATTTTCATCATGATATGCCTTTAAAAGTTCATTTTCTAAATGTTTTGGAATGTATTTCCTCAGTTGTTCGTTCCTTTCAGACATGTAGTATAAATGTCCATCCTCTTGTAAAACCAAATAATTCCTTTTATATTTGTTATCTTCTGTTTCTCTTAATTTTTCTTTTATTTGTATCACTTTTGGGTCTAGGTCCTGCTCCTCTTTCATGTTAAATTTTTCTAAGTGTAGATCATCTTCCCTATGTTCAGACTCTTGTTCCGATGGTAGACTATCAAATTCTTCTCTATTTATTATAGCAGAATCTAAAATATTTACTTGCCAATTTCGATCGTCAATCTCTGGTTCTCCTTCATCTTCTGTGTCACCTGACGACTGTGGATAGGGAATCCTAGACAGTAAATCAGCGCATGTGTTAATCTTACCTGGAATGTACTCAATTTTCGTATTATATCCCTGTAAGTTCAATGCCCAGGTTTGTATTTTCCTGTTCTGCACTGGGGCTTCTAAAAAAGACTTTAAAGGCATATGGTCAGTTCTAATAACAAAATTTGCGTTATGTAAGTAGTAATTTAGTTTTTGAAGAGCGTAATGTATTGCGTAAGCCTCCTTCTCAATAGTCGTCCACTTTCTTTGTGATCTGCTAAGTTTATGCGACAAGAAGTATATAGGCCTTTCATTTTTAACCCCTGGTATTCCAGACTCTTTCCCTTCATATGGTTGCACCAAACACGCTCCTACTGCATTGTCTGAAGCATCTGTGTACAGTATCAACTGTTTGTTTAAGTCTGGATGCGTCAACAGTGGTACCAGTGTTAAACTGTTTTTTAAATACTCGAACGCTTTTTGACACTCATCATCCCACTTAAACCTAGCGTACTTGCCTGTTAAGTTTGTAATAGGTTCAGCTATTTTTGAAAACGCTGGGACAAACCGCCTATAATACGCGCATGTTCCTATAAAGGCGCGTACCTCCTTAACGTTAGTTGGAGCAGGTAACTCTTTAATAACCTTTATTTTGTCCTGGTCTGGTTTTATACCTTCTCTATTTATAATATACCCCAAATATTTTGTTTCTGTCTTTAAAAATTGGCATTTACTGAGCTTTAACTTCACATCATGTTTTCTTAACCTGTCAAACACTAACTTTATATGTTTCAAATGATCCTCCACATTTCCAGAAGTAAAGATCAGAATATCATCAATATAAGCAAGAGCGAACCTTTGCATACCTTCTAAAACTTCATTTATTAAGAGCATGTAGTGAGATGGCGCAGTTTTGACTCCAAAAGGCATACGTAAAAATTCATAAGAACCCATATGAGTACAGAAAGCACTTTTTCTCTGCGCGTCTGCCGACATCGGAATGCACCAAAATCCTGCTCTTGCGTCTAACGTCGTAAAAAATGTAGCGCCATTTAGCAACCCCAAAATATCATCTATCACTGGTAGTGGATATGCAACATTTTTAGTAATTTTGTTCAACGCCCGATAGTCGCAACAGAATCGACTCGAACCATCAGGTTTGGCCACAATTACCACCGGAGATGACCACTCTGATTTTGATCTTTTGATTATCCCTGCTTTCAACATTTCTTCTATTGCCTTTTCTACAATTTCTCTATTTCTTAAGGGAGTTCTATATGGTTTTAAGCTAATCGGCGGATGGTCTCCCGTATCTATCTCCATTGTTACCGTTTTTGTCTTACCCAACTCTAAATCACTAATTGCAAACACATCCTGATTCTCCTTTATAAACTGTTCCAATACTTCTTTATTTTCTGGTGAAGTCTTTAACTGTGCCAACAATTCCTGTTCTCTTGTCTGTTTATCTAGTGAATGTATTTGTGCTGTATTTCTTTTGAATGGATGGATCAATTCATTCATTCGTGTGTTTCCTCTACTTCCGCGTCCGCGTCTGTTATTACTTCTTTCACTAGAAGACTGTGAATAATTAGTTCCCGGCATTTCTACTCTATCCGTTGCCAATATTTCACTAACGTTCTGTTCTATTTTTGCTACTACACACCCTCTGTATAATTTAATTTCTCTACCTGTGTTGTTAATCACCATAACAGGAAAGGTTAAGTGTTTATCTAACGCTATTATTCCATCCGGAACTTCCAAACCAGGCTCATCAATTATTTCCTCTTGTAATTCAGTGATTCTGACTGTGTTTCCTTCTACATAATATGGGTTTTTCTTCAGCTTCACTTGTATCAAATTAACCGACTGTGGTTTTAACGTCGTTGTCATTTTAACTCTAACTAGTGCTGATATATGCATGTCTTCTTGCATATCTATATAGACGTCCCTGAATTTTAATTTGTGTAAATCATAGAAAAGTCTTACTCCATTTTTTATTAAAAAATCTCTTCCTATTAACATGTTTCTATTTAAACCCTTCACTACATGAAAAAGGTGTCTTATGTTGATCCCTCCTAACTTAAAATTTATTATTGTTTGTCCAACTACTTGTAAATTCTGTCCCGTAACAGAGTGTAAATTATTATGACTCTTAAATACTCTACAATTTCTTACTATTTTGTATAGAAAACTTTCTTTTACTACACTAACCTGAGCTCCCGAATCAATTAACGTACGAACTCTATACTTTCCTATTTCTAATATACAAGAACTATAATCTGTTTTATCTTCTATAAATTTCTTGACTTCATCTAGTTGAAAATATTCTCTGTTCGAGCTATTATACCTGTTATTAACATATTCTCTAACCCTTGGGACCTTATTATTTACCCTCCTATCATAGGTCCTGTCTAATAGGTAGGGCGCCGATTTTCCTGTGTTCTTGTACCTGTAAAATTCCTGTGTCCATCTACAACATTCCTACTCACTCTATTATTGTCATGTCTACCCTGTGTATTCGACTGGACATGCCTGTTATTACAAAACCGAAAAACATGTCCCCGTTGACCACAATTCCAACAGACAATATTTGTACTATTTGTGTTACCTACTGTTTCTCTTGTAGGGTATCTCATATTTCTTCTTTCCTCATTATCATACCTATTTCTACCTTGTAACGTCTGTATACCTCCTCTCCTATTCCATCCGAATCTTGTTTGTCCTATTTCCATAGGTTCCTCAACTCTGTCATCTCGACTACTTCCCACTTCTCGTCCTGTTCTTAATCTAAACCTACGTCTCAAATTTTCTTCTTGTACCGCGATATCCACCGCTTGTGATAACCTCTCAGGGTTTTCCCTCATTAATTTAAGTTTCAAACCATCAGACTTTATGCCATCCACAAAGATCCCTACCAACATCCTTTCCACCTCCTCTCCTCGTACATTCTGTCCTAAGAATGCCTCTTCAGCCAGATTAATTAATCTATCGCTAAACAATTGTACCGTCTCTCCGTTATTTTGTTTAGCCTGCCTCAACACCGAAAATGCATGTTGTGGATCCGTTATTTCTGCATATTTCCTTGCTAGGTCTTCCTTGAATTGTTCCCATGTCTCATCTACTCTAGCTTCTAGCTTTCTTCTTATATGATCCGAGACCGGTTCCGTTGCCGTCTGATAAGCCAGTCTCATTTTTTCTTCATCTGTTGCTGAGATCAAATAGGCATATTTTTCTATAGAGGTGACCCATTTCTTATAGTCTCTGGCCTGTCCACTAAACTTTATAATTTCTGTTGCCATGCCTTGTTGTTTAATCACCATATTAAGTCGGCCTACTGCTGTACCCACGCCTGTCAAAACCTGGGCCAAGTTATCCGGTTCCGCCATGCTGAAAAATACTGAAACAAAGCAAGCAACCAATCACACAATTACAATTTCCCAAATCCCAAACAGCACAATTCAGTTGGTTATAATATTATAAGATATTACATTAATCAGAGGAAGCATCAACAATATCCTATCTGAGCATAGGAAGAATGAACCCTGTCCTCAATAAAAAACTCAAATTTGTGGCAATCAGAAGGTTCCTTGTAGATATTTGTTTCTTAAACCACAATAATGTCCTGTACTCCACTCTAATTAATAAATTCGGAAGCTCACGGGAGACCTCGAAATACACAACTTTTACTCCGAGTCTATTTCCTTAATTAATCCGTCATCTTCTTTTACCAACTTACGGATTCAGTTCAACCAACCAGAGCCCGCATCAAGTGAAAGTCTCGGAATTCAGGTGGTGGAGTTCAGATATCACTTCTCTTCCCTCAGGTAATTTTGTCCTTCTCGTGGGCTGCCAGAAAATTTTCAACCCCTGGTTGGGTCACATCTCATGGGCTGCCAGACAATCTTCGACCCCCTGGTTGGGTCCCTTCCTTGATCTCAAGTGGGTACTTCATCGTCGCATGGAATGGGTCATAGGAATATAACGAGGCCCAAGAATGGATTAGGGGTGTTTGGGTCATAGGAATGACAAGGCCCAAGAATGGATTAGGGGTGTTTGGGTCATAGGAATGACAAGGCCCAAAAATGGATTAGGGGTGTTTGGGTCATAGGAATGACAAGGCCCAAAACTGGATTAGTATCAATCAGCCAACGGCTAGTGATGAGCTGACCTTGAACGAGTTCTGACTTCCGATAAAATCTTGAAAGTGGCAAGGTTCAGGCAACGGCCAGGTTAGGCCCCTTATAAATGATACGATTCAAATGTTCAGCCACGGCTCCAGGAAACCCTTCTTGTCCTGGCAGTTTTGTCTGGATTCTTTAGTACTTCGCGTGGTAGGCCATTATCTTCATAATTTGTCTTACAGCATGCCGCCAGTGGATAGTTGTTGTTGGCCGGCCTAGATCAACCTCAGATCCTGGTCACGGCACCATTTATTACTTCTGTAGTAGTGTCAAATGAAGTAACAAGACTTGATCTGTACTAAAACTTTATACTTTATTCTCAAGATGACAAGCCGTGTCTTCTCAGCTGGACTATCGGATGTTGACTGCCCTTCACAACAACAATACGTCACGATTGAGCATCTCTCTCCGCTTTCACTCATAATGCTCAATCGTGCTGTATCTCTAATTCCCCACTAGATCCTAATTATAACCCAAACTACACATACTGTTACAGGATCTATCTATTTACCTACCGATCTATCTTCTCTTTCACACCAAATGACTGAAGTGACAATTTTATAAATTCAAAAAAAAAATATTAGAACCCTATATAGATATATACAAGTATATATATTCTTAAAGAGGATATAGTAAAGTTTATTTCTGTGTATGATTGAAGTTGTTTTGTTCATGTTTATGCAAATTTGATGACCTAATTTGTATTTTGTGAAAAGTAAAATATTTCATACCACTATGCATGAATTGGTACTACATATTTTAATGGTACTCACCTAAAATTTCCTCATTGAATACCTACACCACTTTAGAATAATTTTAAACACTTACGGTTAAATAAACAACACCTATGAAGTCCCTATTGACATTTGTAATAGGTTGGCTATCAACTGGTGACATGTTTTTTAGTCCGGCCATTGCCATGAATGGGTATAAATAACACAATCCTTTTTACTACGGGGACACAAGGTTGAAATCCTCATTGGCACTTTCTGTATCACTAAAGTCATTATCTGACAGTCTTGAACTGACAAAATCGCTACTATCAGAGCTAATATTTCTTCGGGTTCAAAGCTGGCCATTTTAGAACTCAAAAATCCACGAAAAAAATGGGTTACTTCGGAAAAAAACTGCACAAAATCATATCCACTCATTTGAATCACGCTACAGACGGCGTGTAAAGGCTAAAATGGCTGACGATTGCATGGAAGCATTTGATTGGTCTGTACTATTAAAAGCTAACCAATCAAAGCAGTTCTTACAAACCGGGCCGATGATCGGACTCGTCGTCTGTTTGAATAGAGCAACATGGCGACTGAAAGGCTGACTTATCGGCCGGGTAGGGTTTTAAGGGTTAACAGGCATGCTGCGAGTATGGTATTTGTGTAGATCTGTTTAACAGAACGTTTGAACATAAAATAACGTATTTACACAGTATGCATAAAGTATGAACCAAAAAAACATGAATGAATGAATGTCCTTCCAGACACCATGTGTTCTCCCACAACGTTGAGTGAAATGTTGGGAAAACTTGATGTTGACCGCGCGCGCTGCCAACTATTGTTGCAACTTTTTTTAGCAGTCTTTTTAAAATAAAAATAAAGCATATACATTTTATGCAAGTGTGACGTTTGTACTGACCTTCTCCCTGCCAAGTGAACGGAAAAACAATCCTTTGTACCTGTAAACGCCAAAGTGTGAAGGATATCCAAGATATGCTGGGTTGACTGCGGCTTAATTCAAAGGATATGCAATAGTTCTCCCAAAAAAAGTTCAGAAATATCACGTAACTAAAATAAATCCAATATTTTTAATGAAAACTTTTTATCACCTTGTTTATAACGGACATGACTAGATAACTTCTTTAAACATAAAAAGATGAAAATTTTCACGTATTTAAAATAGATGCAGCATTTTTATGAAAACTTTGAAAATGCCTTAAAGATTTTATCATAACGCATATGCCTGTAGGTAACCATTTTATAAAACTTTGAGAAAAACACAACTTTAAATTACATAATATAGCAATGCTACTAAAAGTAATGTCTCTTGATATAACTTTTATTAAGTCCTCTTGCAATATTTTAATTAATGTTAATATATTACATAAATAACTTTGTAAACAAACAAACTATGCCAGTTGGCTGCCCGGGAATGAGAACATCTGTAGAAAATTTCATCTCAATCGGATGGACCGTTCACGAACGCATAAAGGACACACACACAAAGGCACAAACATTCTCTTTTATATATATATAGATAGTGTTATAGAAATGCAGTAAAACTTCGAAACCGTCCATATTAGGGCTGTGATGGAGAGCTGAAATGTCTTAATACATATGTAGTCACATAATTTCAATGCAGGCTTAGGATGGAAATGAAAACATCCTTTAAAAGAATAATACATCCATATTGTATTTAATTTTAGAAAACAGTATGAGTAATAGTGTACAGAAGTCTTTGAGGCTCAAGCTTTCTGTACGGCAATGTCCCCTATGGTAACGCAGCGGTAGGATCAGTGTTGCATTTCACATTAGTCGATGCACTCTGAGTGGCTAGTTGTAGGTTTTTTAAGTTAAGAACTGGTTCTTCGTGGACATTTCATAATCGTTCAAAATTTCAAGCTCAACTTCTCCGCCACGGATGATTAGTCACTTCCAGCTTTGTAGTTGGGTGTACAAGTAATCCATGGACAATTTTAAAGATGTCTGTTTGTTGATACCCATGTCAGTTCTCTCACATGTCTGTTGTTTGTGTGTTTCAGTATGACGGAATCATCCTGCCTGGCAAGTGAAGCGGACGATGATTCTCATGGCTGAATTAAACTTCTCTGACATTGTTGACTGTAGTTTGCATTCTGTTTATTTACATGTGTGTGTGAGTGGTGAGGGTTCTCCTAAATCTGTCATCCAATTGTAAAGTGTGACAGGCAGTTGGCTGACAGATGTACCTGTCATTTTGTGTTCACACTGCCTCCCTGCAGGGCTGCGTGGTCTCGAGGTATGGTGCTGGAGGTCCCGGGTTCAAGCCCCGGTTATGACCGAGATTTTTTTTATTCTCATGGACCTAGTAACAAAATGTCCCCTGGTCGTGAGATCGGACGCCCGTGTGTATTGTTGCTCACGTAAAAAAATCCCTTGGCAGTTGGAAATCGAAAAAGATTAGCCTGACGGCGCTACCCAGGCAAAATTGTGAGTTAAAAATCTACCCAGAGTATTTCAGGATCCTCGCTGGTGCTGTGAAGTTAGTCCCCTGAGCTGAGTTTCTCCAGGCTTAGGTTTGAGTTAGGAGTACTGAGCACTTATGGGTTGCACCCGTGTTGATCCATCGACTAGACTGCCTCCCTGTTGTCCGCCCTGTGCTGAGATGGTCATTTCACTACTCCAGGATTAATGTTGGCCACGATCCGCATGTCTACTTCAGGTGAGCTGGGGTATGTAAGCCACTTCTTGGAACAGCCGCAGGTGAGGCACAGTGCTACTGAATACAGCGTCTTGTTTTGTTCACACTAGCGGAGATGGACACGAATACATCTGACTAATGGGGTGTCAAGTATGTGTCATGTTGGACCTCTGTGTGTGGTGAAGTTGACTAGGAGATGCGTACAGACATGAGCGGAATGTATGTCAGTACTGTGGAGATACGTGCAGACAAGAGAACCGTTAAAACATGGAGCGTATGAGAGGACGATGGGTTCAGAATGTGGCGGGATGATCTGCAGATGGGTGTATCAGACGTAGGACATCTTGCTTATGATCGAGGTTTTGTGGGAGCGAGGTTCTGCAAGGGACATGCTAGTGAATGAACTGCCATTGTGGACGGGTCAAAGCTGATCATATTCGTTCATAAAGGATGCATGGTCATCTTCACCTGCGACCTGACGTCTCACACGCTCAGTGTGTCATCTATATGAGATCATTTTCCCATGTCTTCATTCCATTTCTGTTCTTTGCCCTCCATGTAACATGATCAGGGGCGATTTGCTCCAAAGGTGCAGTGTCAGTACCTGGTATGCATCGTGCCCCGCTTACACACCTATCGTAGCAGGGGCATTTTCCTTTTACCCACCTGGAGTCCACTAACAAAAAGATGTCCTTTGGTATCCTATTGTCTTTCATCCTTCTAGTGTGTCCTATCCATCATAAGTTTAAGACTGAGCATGGAACACAACCTCGTACAACCTGATCTTTCCAATACTTCAGTATTTGTGATTTGGTCTTGCCACTTAATACCAAGTATTCATCGCAGACACCGCATATGAAAGCTGTTTAAACGTTTCTCTTGGTGGTTTGGTCGCGGTTCCAACTTCACGGCTACGGGTCGTCCCCAGTATGCTCCGCTCCTGTGCCAGTGAATATCGCACACTGCTCTATGTGAACAATGGACACGCGTCTGCCCGCACAGAATGCCAACTCTTCTACGAACATTTCAGTTCATCGTCGATGGAATCGGCAGTCACCAGAAAGACTTCATTGACCCGCCAAAAGTGCCGCACGAACTCCGTAGCTCCAGCGACGACTCCCAGAAGCCTCCTGAAAAATGCACTTATGAGCCAGTTAGAAGGCAGCAAGTCAAATGGTTTGGCCATGCAAATAGGTTACCAACAGTATACCACAGCGAGCAATGATGTACAGACCACGTAAACGATGGACGCAGGGAATCACGAGTCCGTGGTAATATGGATGCATGAAACCCATAATCGGGCACTCACCCGCTGTTTATATTTCACATCGGCACCGCAAGGTACAATAGGAATGAGATAAACCAGTCAATTCACTGACAGCCGGCCATTGTTCCAAACAGGAATCTCACAGTTGCGCCACGCACTGACTCAGTAGCAATGTACTACCAGTCCAACATGAGGAACATGCGAATGCAAACCGTAGCCAAAAGCATAAACACACCAGAGGACTTAACGGTTCAATGCCTAACCGCCATGTTGGGGACCGGAAGTCCCTAGGTTTGAGTAAGCTGACCTGGCCTCACCAGCCTAAACCGCATGTTAGCAGTGAAAAGGAAAGGTCATCAATGAACATCACAGTAAACGGGCGGATGCTAGAATAAGTGACAAGTTTCTCCTATCTTGGACATGTGAAATAGAAATCAAAAAGAGAATAGAATGGCCAAAAATGCTTTCAACGGCATGAAATCAGTATTAACATCTAGAGCAGTGGTTCTTAACCTTTTTGGCCCGTGGGCCCCCCCTTTTCACCGTATTTTCAGAACATCTATTCCCCCCACCCCTTTCATATTTGCTATCTAAAATCCCCCCACCCCTATAGAGTATACGTAGAAGTGTAAGGTAAATTTAATAGCACATACTAAAACAAGTCTAGACGTCTACATAAAACATGATTTCTGGGTCTACTGACTTTATAAAATGAATTTTAGAAAGATGAGACGTACTTAACTGTAAAGTATGAAGGGAAAACCAATATCAAGTAATCGGTTCTTGTATTAACGCGATCTTGAAATGGTCTTCATTTCTCTTCTTTCCCCCCCCACAGAAACCCTAAAATTCCCCCCTGGGGGAATTCCCCACCGGCTGAGAACCACTGATCTAGAGAGATAACGCATTAAAAATGAGAATTGTAAAATGCTACGTATTTAACGCTACTGTATGGCTCGGAAGCCTTGCCATTGAACATTTGGGAACTACATATGAATACATGTACAATATACACATGTAGTTGCCAGGCCTTCTACATCGGTAGAACAGAGAGACAGTTGAACAAAAGAGTGTCAGAACACATACCTTAATGGGTGGACAAGATACGAGACACAGGCAATGCAAACCTAATGGGGCAGACACACCGGAAGCCTCCAGCGTCATCAATCGTAAGGCATATTCTCGAAAGCGGCCATGTGATTAACTGAGACATTGCCTTTCGCGTGTTGTTTAACACACAAAATCATCATCAAGTGCCCTGCCAGCTGGCATAGGCGTTCATGGCTCTCCACAGATCTTGGTCTTTGATTTTCTGGATCAACTCTGCTGCTGATATCCCTCCGTGCCACCGTCTCATTCCATCCAGCATCATTTCTCTTGGTCTGCCTCTCTTCCCCTCGATCTTTCCAGTTGTCACGATGTTCTCGAATGCCTCTCTTCTCATTACATGACCAAAGAAAGCTGTTTCTCTTTCTTATTGTTGTATATAGTGTTCTAGTTTCATTAGCCTGTTTTAGGCAATCACACACAAAATACTCGCTTGTTAAAATTTGCAGAAGCAATTATGATCAATCGACGCAAGCCAGAATTGTGCAAACAGAAAGACATGTTAGTCAGTTTAAAATTACCGAGGTAGATAAGTGACATTACTGTGCGAATATGTGTATATTTCAACTTGAAGGATTTATCTAGTTAATTCACGTAAGTTGTGTGATTTCTGCAGTATGTACCTGACGAGATGCAGAGAAATATGCCAGGCAATAAATCGTGCAATCTATTGTTTGTGTCTTCGTTATTCAAATACAGCCCAACTTCTATATGAAACAACAGACATACAGCCCAACTACAATATGAAACAACAGACATACAGCCCGATTACAATATGAAACAAACAATATGCTCCATCTTGATTACATCCAGATCTTGAGGTTTTTGCCGACGTCTGGATACCGTTTTCTGACGGCTGGATGCAATTCTAGATACTTTTTATTTGGAGTTGGATATTTTGGATATTTTCTAGATTTTACTTTTCTGTCGGTGTCATTTACCCATTTTTTGTTTGGTTTGGACGCGCGTGAATTATGGTAACTGCCATTATTTACACTTTGAACTGACTTGGGTCAACGTCCAACAATCTGGCAACCCCCCGGTAATGAGTAAAAGGGCGCATAAATTATAATAACACTAGCTGACCCGGCCCGGCTTCGCCCAGCTCCTCGCGGGGATCTATCTGTCTACCTACCTACCCCTCTCTCTATCTATCTGTCTGTCTATTTATCTATCTATCTCTGTCTGTCTAATGACACGGCCCGGCTGTCTGCCTATCTATCTATCTATCCATCTATCTATCTAATCGTCTGTCTGCCTGTCCGTCCGTCTCTCCCTCCGTCTATCCCTCCCTCCGTCTATCTATCTATCTATCTATCTAACTGTCTGTCGTCTGTCTGTCAGCCTGCCTGCCTACACGTCCGTCCGTCCGTCCGTCTCTCCCTCCGTCTATCCCTCCCTCCGTCTATCTATCTATCTATCTATCTATCTATCTATCTATCTATCTATCTATCTATCTAACTGTCTGTCTGCCTGCCTACCTACACGTCCGCCCGTCTCTCCCTCCGTCTATCCCTCCGTCTCTATCTATCTATCTATCTATCTATATATCTGTCTGTCTGCCTGCCTACCCGTTCGTCCGTCTATCCCTCCCTCCCTGTCTGTCTGCCTGTCTGTCTGTCTAATAATTTATTGGTTGCAGTTAGAAAATTTCGCTTAATGCTAGGATTAGGAGGAGGAGGATTATAACGCATATGCCTGTAGATAACTAGCGAAAGGTCCACCTATTTGAGAAATATGCAACAAGTTTACATATATAGCAATGCTATTAAAAGTTATGTCCCCTCGCTATATATAAATTATAATGTAAATTAAAATATTAATTAAAATATTAATTAATATTAAGTAAATAACTGTTTGTACACTAACAAACTATGACAGTTGGCAGCACCGGAATGAGAAGAAGACGTATAGAAAATTTCATCTCAATCGGATGGACCGTTCGCGAACGCATAAATAACATATAAACAGACATTGCATTTTATATATATAGATTATTTGAACTGTAAATTTACCGTGTTGCGAATTATTGCTGTGATGCCGACTTTGTGATTCTTTAATCCTCATAACATGTGCGTGTCATTCCTTGCAGCTAGCATTATCACATGCCTCATCAGAATGTTTACCAAGGAATTTGGAATTCCTTATTGCTGAAACACATAACTGGTTCTCCAAATCATCTGTCGGACAACAGCAATATAATAAGTTATATAAAGCATTAAATGATAGTTCCTCACCACTGACAATTCTGTCATATTGCAAAACTAGATGGTTATCAATTCAACCAGCTGTTGAAGTAATTGTGAACCAATGGTTGGAGTTAAGACACACTTCGAAATAACAAGACAAAATGAAAAATGCTACACAGCTGAAATACTATATGGAATGTACAGTTATGAAAAAAAAAATGGGCATTCCTTCTCTTTTTACAACCCATTTTAAGTGAAGTGCAAAAAGTTAATAAACTATTTGAATCTCAAAATGTTGATAAAGTTAAATTACTTGACGACCTCACTTTGCTATTTCACTCAATTGGTAAAAGACTTATATTGCCAACTTGTAAAACTGACTTGCTCACTTGCACTATACAGAGCTATTTGGCTCCCAAGCCATACCTGGGATACCAAATCGAATCAAAAATTGATGGTGTAAAAATAAAAGGACTGTTAACTGAAAATGACGAGAACAACTAAAGAAAGCGTTGTCAAGATTTTCTTGTCTCATTATTCAAGCAATTGAAGCAGAGACTTCCTGAAAATTTAGATGTATTGAAAAATATTTCACTTTTTTTCTGTTAACAACATACTTCAGTCAGTAAAGGACATATCAAAATATTGTCAAGTTATGAAATTTTTAGGGGCTACTGATAATAGTGTGGTGGAAGCAGAATATCAGTTAACCAAAATAAATTTGGTTGACTGGAGAAACAAAACAGAAACTGAAGCTTTTTGGAGTGAAGTAAGACAATTTAAAGATGTCTCAGGTAACAGTCCATTCTGTGAGCTCTTTGAATGTGTGGTGTCTGCCATGATACTGCCCCATTCAAATACTGATGTGGAAAGAGTTTTCAGTACTATGAATTATACAAAATGTAAACTAAGAAACAGGATGAAACTTGACCTCTTAAATGCTATCTTGACAACAAGATTTGGCCTGATAAGAGTAGGAAAATACTGTTCAACTTATCAGCTCCCTGGTCGTGTATTAAAAGAAATTGGAACAGCTAAAGCATACCAGAGTCATTTTGAATCTGAAGCTTCAACTTCATCATCCAAGCTAAGTGCATCTTGTGAGACAGACATAAGTGAAGATGAGGACATGATTCTATAGGGTAAGTTACATAGATTTTTTTATGTTGCATATCCCTTACAGGGCCGGTCTCTCTGGCCGAGGAGTTACAACACTTTCTCCGTAATCCCGTTTATCACGCAGTCTCGTAGCGGGCGAGAACTGGGAGCGGTTCGTCCCCCGCTGGTGACTTGCGGGATAACTGAGCCGGCCGCTCAGAAAGCAATGGCAAACTACTGAGCGTAATCTTGCCAAGAAACCAACAGACAGTTGAAAGATGCTGCTGTTGACAGCGATGTCCTGTAAAGGATATGCGAATTTAAAAAAAAAAAAAAAAAAATCCCTTACAGGACGTTGCAGTCAACATCGGCATTTTTAAGCAGTTGATGTACTAGGCAAGATTATGCTCAGTCGGTCGTTCAGAAAGCAATGGCAAACTACTGAACGTAAAATTTGCCCAGGAATCACGAACAGCGAAAATGCTGGGGTTGACTGCTACGTCCTGTGAAGGACATGCAACTAAAAATAAAGTTTGCCATTGCTTTCTGAGCGACCGGCTCACATACCCCCTAAGTTACCAGCGCGGCTCGAACCGCTGCCGGTTCGGGCGCAGCTGCGTTACTCACGAGAATATACGGGGTTACAACGAAAACCGCAAAGCCTTTCGCCAGGGAGACCGGCAGTCACATCAATACATATGTAGTTTCTTACTTTCTCAATCTGGATATTTTTCCTAGATACTTTCCAACGAAATCTAGATATTTATGGATGCTATTTTGGGCCCGAGGTAGACCAAGAAGGCGGTGGAGAGATAATACATGTACAGACCTACAAGCACTTGGAATCAACGACTGGCAAGAGAAGGTCAACCAGAGAGACGAATGGAGACGGATTGTATTTGCAGCAAAGAACCTCAATGGCTCGGAACGCTGAAGAAGAAGAAGATTTGGGCCGTTTCTAGATCTTTTTGGTAAAAAAAAAAAAAAAGTGGCAACCCTGAAACATACAGCCCAAAACTGCGCTGAAAGGTTGAACAAGTCGGTGTGTTTGAGTGAAATAACCCGCCTAGATAAGGGGTTGAAAGATTGAACAAGTCGGTGTGTTTGAGTGAAATAACCCACCAAGATAAGGGGTTGAAAGATTCAACAAGTCGGTGTGTTTGAGTGAAATAACCGGCCTAGATAAGGGGTTGAAAGATTGAATAAGTCGGTGTGTTTGAGTGAAATAACCCACCAAGATAAGGGGTTGAAAGATTCAACAAGTCGGTGTGTTTGAGTGAAATAACCCACCAAGATAAGGGGTTGAAAGATTGAATAAGTCGGTGTGTTTGAGTGAAATAACCCACCAAGATAAGGGGTTGAAAGATTGAATAAGTCGGTGTGTTTGAGTGAAATAACCCACCAAGATAAGGGGTTGAAAGATTCAACAAGTCGGTGTGTTTGAGTGAAATAACCCACCAAGATAAGGGGTTGAAAGATTCAACAAGTCGGTGTGTTTGAGTGAAATAACCGGCCTAGATAAGGGGTTGAAAGATTGAATAAGTCGGTGTGTTTGAGTGAAATAACCCACCAAGATAAGGGGTTGAAAGATTGAACAAGTCGGTGTGTTTGAGTGAAATAACCCACCAAGATAAGGGGTTGAAAGATTGAACAAGTCGGTGTGTTTGAGTGAAATAACCCACCAAGATAAGGGGTTGAAAGATTCAACAAGTCGGTGTGTTTGAGTGAAATAACCCACCAAGATAAGGGGTTGAAAGATTGAATAAGTCGGTGTGTTTGAGTGAAATAACCCACCAAGATAAGGGGTTGAAAGATTGAACAAGTCGGTGTGTTTGAGTGAAATAACCCACCAAGATAAGGGGTTGAAAGATTGAACAAGTCGGTGTGTTTGAGTGAAATAACCCACCAAGATAAGGGGTTGAAAGATTCAACAAGTCGGTGTGTTTGAGTGAAATAACCCGCCTAGATAAGGGGTTGAAAGATTGAATAAGTCGGTGTGTTTGAGTGAAATAACCCGCCTAGATAAGGGGTTGAAAGATTGAATAAGTCGGTGTGTTTGAGTGAAATAACCGGCCTAGATAAGGGGTTGAAAGATTCAACAAGTCGGTGTGTTTGAGTGAAATAACCCGCCTAGATAAGGGGTTGAAAGATTCAACAAGTCGGTGTGTTTGAGTGAAATAACCGGCCTAGATAAGGGGTTGAAAGATTGAAGTCGGTGTGTTTGAGTGAAATAACCCGCCTAGATATCAGCGCCAGGCTGTCTGGGTTCAGGTACCCTCTAAATACCTTCCCGCCTGCAGAACTTTAATCTTTCACATAAAAACGATCTTAGAGGGATCAACTTGCCACCAAATGTTATTGTTTGCCGGATCAAAGTGTCAATAAATGTTATTGTTTGCTGGATCGATCGTCCACAGATTATCGCGCGGTCTTCTCAGTACGTAGATTGTAGTTCAGGAAGACGGGTGACGTTACACCACTGTGACCTGTTGTCAATCGTGTAATCTTTAAGAACCGGAGAGGCTTGGTCTATGTGTCGCCCGACTTGGCCATTAGAACGCGACTGGCTGTGACAAAAGTCCCAGGAGATCACAGGCTTGGACAGACAGGTGGCTACAAACTGTAGCTGGGGGACACCAAACAAGAAGTAAGGTACGTTCACATGTACTCATGTCAACAGGTGTTTATTTCTGCCAGTTGATGCTAGCGTTTATTTTATTTGCTACATCCGTAACTATCTAATCTTATGTGCACTGCAGGAAACAGAAATACTGGTTACATCAAAGAAATAGATGACACCAACATGTGATAAACAATAGATATGAAAATGCTTTAAAATGTTGATAAATTGAAATGCCTAAGAGCAATCATCACATCAGATGCGTGGCATATATTAAGAGCAGAATAGGGCAAACAAAATCGACGTTGCAGAGAAGGGAAAGTGTGGCATGAAAAAAGTCATAAATGGCAAATGTCAGAAATAGAGTGCTGACATGTTGTATGGCAACTTTTCCTGTATGGCGGTGAATCATGGAACAGCATCATGATCATCTTCTTCCACTTTTCCTGTAAAGAGTCGTAAGGAGGAAAAGTTGATGCTTCAGCGCCCGATTGGCGACACTGGATAGTGTCATTCCGTGTGATTGTACAATGTCTTTGATGTCATCAGCCCATTTTCTTCTCGGGTGTCTTTTTGCTCTCCCCTGTATGTTTTCGCACTTTTGCTCTCCCCTGTATGTTTCCTTTTGCTCTCCCCTGTATGTTTTCTTTTGCTCTCCCCTGTGTTTTCTTTTGCTCTCCCCTGTATGTTTCCTTTTGCTCTCCCCTGTATTTTTTCGCACTCACTCATATTGCAACGTCAATGAACAAATTTGGAAGCAACAGAAATGTGTGGCTGTGCAATACTGGTTCTGAAACTTCACTCTACAAAGACGCATATTAGATGGTAACCAGGTGGTGGATCATCAAAGAGCATAACGGACCGGTTGGTAGAGTCCTAGATGGGTCAAGTTTCCCCCCAAGTTGTATGCCTACATTCGTCAAGTTTCCCCCGCGAGTTTCAAGTCTTCATTGGTCAAGTTTCCCCAGAAAATTGTAGGCCTAAATTGGTCAAGTTTCCCCAGTAAGTTGTAGGCCTAGATTGGTCAAGTTCCCCCAGTAAGTTGTAGGCCTAGATTGGTCAAGTTCCCCCAGTAAGTTGTAGGCCTAGATTGGTCAAGTTTCCACAGTAAGTTGTAGGCCTGGATTGGTCAAGTTTCCCCCGCAAGTTGTAGGTCTAGATTGGTCAAGTTTCCCCAGTAAGTTTAGGCCTACATTTGTCAAGTTTCCCCAGTAAGTTGTAGGCCTAGATTGGTTAAGTTTCCCCCGCGAGTTGTAGGTCTAGATTGATCAAGTTTCCCCAGTAAGTTTAGGCCTACATTTGTCAAGTTTCCCCAGTAAGTTGTAGGCCTAGATTGGTTAAGTTTCCCCAGCGAGTTCTTGGCCTAGATTGGTTAAGTTTTCACAGTAAGTTGTAGGCCTAGATCGATCAAGTTTCCCACACGAGTTGTGGGCATTTCTTTGTCACCAGAGTCCAGCCTAACGCTCAGATGGAAACACTAAACACAGAATGTACAAAGTACTTGGGACATGCAGATAAGGGCTGAACGGATGGCAGTACTTCGGAAATACGTGCAGACAAGGGAATCATTAAACACAGAATGTATGGCAGTACTTGGGAGATACGTGCAGACAATGGCGGAATGTATGACATTACTTGGGAGATACGTGCAGACAAGAGCGGAATGTATGACATTACTTGGGAGATACGTGCAGACAAGAGCGGAATGTATGGCAGTACTTGGGAGATACGTGCAGACAATGGCGGAATGTATGACATTACTTGGGAGATACGTGCAGACAAGAGCGGAATGTATGGCAGTACTTGGGAGATACGTGCAGACAAGAGTGGAATGTATGGCAGTACTTGGGAGATACGTGCAGACAAGAGCGGAATGTATGACATTACTTGGGAGATACGTGCAGACAATGGCGGAATGTATGACATTACTTGGGAGATACGTGCAGACAAGAGCGGAATGTATGGCAGTACTTGGGAGATACGTGCAGACAAGAGCGGAATGTATGGCAGTACTTGGGAGATACGTGCAGACAAGAGCTTAATGTATGGCAGTACTTGGGAGATACGTGCAGACAAGAACTGCCACTATTTTCTAGTTACGATAGTAGTCAGACAATGTCACGCGGCTGGCCTGTCTGTAGAATATCACGTGATCTCATGAAATATTATATTTCTGTCTGCCACACTCAACAGACGTATGGGCCCAAGCTGCGGGTGGTCCACACACAAGCAACTGACTTGAGGCAAGTCTGACCTTGGATGGACAGGATGGATCCCTCATCGAACACGGGGGAGGCCCTCGATGCTGCAGACCCCCAGACAGGCGAGGAAGCGACCCACAGAGATCCCGTTGGTGACAGGGATCGTGGTCTAGAGGTTACAGCCAGCGAGACTCAAGACGAAGACCAAACAGAAGAAACCCAGAGACACGACGAGGGCAACACTGCAAGAGATCACCCACGAAAACTGAAGACAGGAAGGAGAATCCGGGGGACTTCAGGTAAGGCCGACTATGTGCTACACGTAGAATGAATTAGCAACGTCGATGATGACCAGCTGTCTACAGTCTTGTCACAGTCCTGTCACAATCATGTCATATTCCCGTCATAGGCATGTCACAATCTTATCGTAGTCTTGTAACAGTCATGTCACAATCTTATCATATTCCTCTCACAATCTTGTCTTAGTCTTGTCACAGTTCTGTCACAACTTGCTATAGTCTTGCCACAGTCCTGTCACAATCTTGTCATAGCTCTGTCCCAATCTTGTTGTAGTCTTCTTACAGTCCTTTCACAATCTTATCATAGTCCAGTCACAATAATGTCATGGTCCTATGACAATCTTTTCAAAGTCCTGTCTCAATCTTGTTAGATTCCTGTCACAATCTTATCACAGTTCAGTCACAATCGTATCACAGCCCTATCACAATAATGTCATAGTTTTGTCACAATCGTGGCATAGTTTTGTCACAATCTTGTCATATTCCTGCCAGACTTGTTTAAGAGATCTATAACGAATCCAGACAGACTATTGTCACAGTCATGCATATCCAATTATAATCCTGTCATGATCCTGTCACACACACACACATATAATGTTGTCACAGTCCTGTCACAATCTAGTCACAGTCACTGTCACAATCTAGTCACATTCCTGTCCTGTCCACACGCACAGTGAAGTTAGAATCTAGTGCAGGTGCCTCCTGTGTTTTCCCAGGATTTAGGAGGAACTGTTGCACATCAACCGGCCAAGCGTGTCCTCAGAGGCCACTCAGGAGAAGCTGGTTACCCCATCAATGAGAGAACAGCTGGCCAATCCAACCAGTCATGCACACATCATCGGACAGATTTCAGAGATGGGCTCCATGTGGTTTATGCCCATTTGAAGAAATCGAGGGTTGCAGCACAAGAAGCTTAGATTAGTAATACCAGCAGCACTAGTAGTAGTAGTAGTAGTAGTAGTAGTAGTAGTAGTAGTAGTAGTAGTAGTAGTAGTAGTAGTAGTAGTAGTAGTAGTAGTAGTAGCCGCAGTAACAGCAGCAGCAGTAGTAGTAGTAGTAGTAGTAGTAGTAGTAGTAGTAGTAGTAGTAGTAGTAGCAGTAGCAGTAGTAGTAGTAGTAGTAGTAGTAGTAGTAGTAGTAGCAGCAGTAGTAGTAGTAGTAGTAGTAGTAGTAGTAGTAGTAGTAGTAGTAGTAGTAGTAGTAGTAGTAGTAGTAGTAGTTGTTGTTGTTGTTGTTGTGGTAGTAGTACTAGTAGTGTTGTTATTGGGGTAGTAGGAGTCAAACACATTTGAGTCTTGCGTAAGTTACAGTCGCCTTCTTAGAACTGTTTATCACTATTAAATATCACTGTTAGAGCGATAATACAGGCAGCCACTGAGTCCATTCCTAGAGGAGCGAGGAAAAATTACAAACCATACTGGACTGAAGAACTACAAAGTTTGGAGGACAAAGTTAAAGATGCCAGGAAGACAGCAGAGAGAGAACAAACAATTGAAGCGAATATCTCTCTCAAAGCCATCTCAGCAAAATATAAAAGAACAGTAAATCAAACAACAAGAGATTGTTGGAGGGAAAAAACAGAAAACCTGAATTTTGACAGGGATGGAAACAAACTATGGAAACTAGTGAAAGCCATGAACAATGAAGGACCTAGAAACAAACAAATAACAATTAAACAAGGAAATGCCTTGCTTACAGGAAAAAAGGCTGCAAATGCACTAATGGAACACTATGCAAATGCAAACCACATTGATATTACAACCGAACAGAAGAAAGCAATCAAAGACAAACAGATACATCATAGAAATACAGAGACAGCAGCAGAATATATGATGGCAAATCTAACAATGGAAGAAATGGAACAGGCAATGAATACCCTAAAAAAGAAGAAATCACCAGGAAAGGATGGAATCACAAATGAAATGCTAATAGGACTAGGCAACAAGGCAAAGAAGAAACTACTAGCAGTCCTAAATAACAGCTGGAAGAGAGGAATAGTCCCACAGGCATGGAAGGAAGCTATACTAATACCAGTCCCAAAGAAAGGAAAAGACCTGGAAGAACCAAATGGCTATCGACCTATCAGTCTACTTAGCTGTGTAGGAAAATTAATGGAACGCATTATCAATGGCAGGCTAACATGGCATCTGGAAGAAAACAAACTCTTAACACCACACCAAGCAGGATTCAGAAAGTACAGATCCACTGAAGATCAAATAACCTATATAGCTCAGGAAATAGAGGATGCCTTTCAAGAGAAAAAGCACACACTAGCAGTCTGGATAGATTTAGAAAAAGCATTTGATAAAGTATGAAAGGAAGGACTGAAAGTAAAACTGCAAAACATGCATGTTTGTGGAAAAATGTATAAATGGATCAGCCACTACCTTGAGAACAGAACTGCCAGGACAAAAGTACAAGGACAAACAAGCAAAATGATGCTGCTGGAGCAAGGTGTCCCCCAAGGAGGAGTTCTTTCACCAACATTATTCCTAGCATATATAAATGACATCACAGAAAATTTTCCAGCCAGAGTACACACATCCTCCTTTGCAGATGACCTAGCCATATGGACATCTGAAGAATATATTAGTACAGCTAACAGCAGAATACAGCAAGCTTTATTAGCACTAGAGGACGGGTCAAAATCATGGCTAGTGAGGATAAGTGAGGAGAAAACAACATGCACAGTGTTCTCCCTCTCAAATAAAACTCAGCAACCTAAGCCGGTATTGAATGGAAAAATATTGCGCCATGAAGAAAATCCAAACTATCTAGGAGTCACCTTTGATCGTCGCCTGACATGGAAGACACAGGTTGAGAAAAATCGAACAAGAGCAAGGCAGAGAATGGCAATCATGAAAAAGCTTGCTGGTACAACGTGGGGAGCAGATGAGAAAGTTCTCAAGAAGTTATACACTGGACGGGTGAGGCCAGTACTGGAATATGGCATTGCAGCTTGGGCAACAGCAGCTAAGTCAAACTTTAACAAAATAAGTAGAGTCCAAAACCAAGGAATGCGAATCATAATTGGAAGCCTGAAGACAACGCCTATTAATGAACTAGAAAAGATCACTTGTTTACAACCAATGCAGGATAGAAGAGATAGCAGAGCCCAGCAACAAGCAGAAAAATTTAGAAGATTGACAGACCACCCTATGTACAACAGATTTAATGGTTTTGGAAAGGGAAGACTGAAGCGTAGCAACTTTGTAGAAACTGTAAAACGAAGGATTAGGGCAGATCCTATACTTAACATATCAACAGTCAAGCCCATACACAATGCACACAAGTTCCAAGCTTGGAGACAGCAGCAACTGCCTGAGATGATAGAAAACATTCCTGGTATTGAGAAAAAGAACACTCAGCATGAAACCGAAAGAAGAGAAATAACCCTAAACTACATAAAAGAACGTTACCCAAGCAGGAATTGGACCCATGCATATACAGATGGATCAGCCAAAAATTCAATAGAGAATGGAGGAGGAGGAATTCTCCTAAATTTAAAAAATGGAGTGAAAAAAACATATTCAATGGCAACTGGAAAATTTTCAAGTAACTTCAAGGCGGAGGTAGAGGCTTTGAAAACTGCAGCAGAAATGCTCCTGATGGAGGAAAATAAAGAGAAGCAAATAGCTATCTTCACAGATGCAAAGTCAGCTGTCTCAATACTGAAGAGCAATAACAGCACAGAACTAACTGACCTAAGAGCAGCACTCCATGGTCTATGCCAGAAATCCAAAAAAGTTGTAATACAGTGGATCCCATCACATTGCAGTATACCTGGAAACGAAGAGGCTGACAGACTGGCAAAAGAGGGCGGACGACTACCACAGCCTGACATAGACATAACCTATAATGAGGCAAAGAGGTTGATAAAAAGCACTTATAGAACCAAATGGGAATCAGAGCATCCAGGCCATCAGAAGGATGATGCATATTACAAACTCGACCGAAGAGAACAAGTAGCAATCTTCAGACTCCGCACAGGACATAACAGGCTGAAATACCACTTGTTCAATAAACTAAAGATAGGAGATACCGATGAATGTAATTGTAGAACTGGAAAAATGATAGCAAAACATTTGCTGCAGGATTGCCCAACGTATGCAGAACAGAGAAAGATATTTTGGCCCACACCTGCTTCATTTGAGGACAAGCTCTATGGAGATATCAACAAGCTCAAGTTGACCGTAGCTTACTTTAACTACATACAGGTTGACATTTAAAGGTGTATGAAGAAGTATTCAGACTGCCACACTTCATACCACAGGTATGTCGGTTACAAAAGCCTCCCAGAGGCATGAAATGGAATATTGCTGGATAGGAGATCCATTACGTGGAAAGTCCGAACCAAAAGCTCACTGTGTGGGCTTTCAAAAAAGGTGGAAAAAGTGTCCTAGTGGCACGAAATGGAATATTGCTTGGATAGCAAATCCATTATGTGGAAAGTCCGAATCAAAAGCTCACTGTGTGGGCTTTCAAAAAAGGTGGAAAAGTGTCCTAGTGGCACGAAATGGAATATTGCTCGGATAGCAAATCCATTGTGCGGAAAGTCCGAATCGAAAGCTCACTGTGTGGATGTCATCTGCACACTGCATTCTTCTGGTTTCCGGTAGAACAGCCTATGGTGAACGGAAGGCCCAATATACGGAAGTGAGGCTAAGCAGCCATGTGCAGGACGTGACGATTCCTTGGGTGAGCCCAGTACCAGAGCGCTGTGTGTTGGCTCTGCAAGTATGGAAGCCTCCTTGGATGGCGGGGAATGCCCATGGTCTGCCCCTGCCTTCCCTTGAGGGCTGACCAGGATCTCTTAGGCTGTTCTATATGGGCCAGCTAGGATGGGAGATAACACCACAACAGTGAGAGTCAAACGTCCTAAGAAACCCCCGGGAAGGTTAACCCGGTCAACAAATGCCCGCAGAAGTCGGATGTGTCGGCCTAACGGCGCAAGAACGCAGCTCTGCTGTAAACAGGCACAACGCAATCACATCCGGAAAAAAAACTCCGGATGAACGAAGAAGAAGAAGAAGAAATATCACTGTTATATTGATCACTGTTGTATATCACGATTATATATCACTGTTATAATATGCACACATTTATCACCTGATTGTCCTTGATTCAATTTGTCACGTGACAGGCTGCCTGGCCACACACCTGGAGCGAGATCAGAGACTCAAACATCCCAAGTTCCCTGCCTCCAGATTACAAGCTCCCGCCAGGTATCTTGTGTGTCCTCTACTCTAGCGACCATCAGATTACAATCTGCCGCCAGGAATCTGGTGTGTCCTCTAGCGACCATTTTCTTCTGTCTCCCGGTCTGTCCTTTGTCTTGTGTTCTGACAGTTGGTTGGGTTGTGAAGTCAGGAGGTTTGTGAAGTCAGATGGCTTGTGAAGTCAGTTGATTTGTGAAGTCCTACATTATCTGTGCTACAGTCTTACATGCTACACTCCTACAGTATACATGCTACAGTCTTACAATATCTGTACTACAGTTTACATGCTACTGTTCTACATTATTTATACTACGGTCATTCATACTACAGTCCTACATTATGTGTACTACAATCCTACATGCTACGGTCCTATATTATCTGTACTACAGTCCTACATTATCTGTACTACAGTCTTGCTTGCTACATTCCTACATTATCTGTACTACATTCCAACATGATCTGTGCTACAGTCCTACATGATCTGTACTACAGTGCTACATGATCTGTGCTACAGTCCTACATTATCTGTACTACAGTCATAAATGCTACAATCCTACATACTACATGGCTACATGATCTGTGCTACAGTGCTACATGATATGTGCTACGGTGCTACATGCTATTCCTAGATGTTACAATCCTACATACTACAGTCCTACATTATCCGTGCTACAGTCCTACATACTACAGTCCTACATTATCCGTGCTACAGTCGTACATGCTTCAATCCTACATACTACAGTGCTACATGATCGGTGCTACAGTCCTACATACTACAGTCCTACTTACTACAGTGCTACATTCCTACTTACTACAGTGCTACATGCTACAGTCCTACATGCTACAGTCCTACATGCTACAGTCCTACTTACTACAGTGCTACATGATCTGTGCTACAGTGCTATATGATCTGTGTGTGTTGTGTCTGTTTTCAGAAAGCCCCATCAGCCCTATGTGTTCAACTCACTCCGGCCTTACTACAGCCTCTCTGCCGTACAATACTTCCTGACATGTGACGTAAGTCAGCATAATCATCATCACCATCATCATCATCCTCACCAACATAATTACCATCATCGTCTTCTTCATTATCATTATCATCACCATTATCAGCATAATTATAATTATCGTCATCTCCTTCTTCATTATCATCATCATCATCACCATCACAAATGTAAAGTTCAGCAACACAACCCTCGCCTTCCCCGTCCATGTTATAACAATACAATCCACGCCGTGAAAGTAGCCGGGTCCGCACCAACCACAGGCCGACGCTGTAACCTGTCAGCCAGTCCGCCCTGCCTGGTTTCTTTCTAGGTGCTAGCATTAATTTTGCACACCGTAACATGGTTTCTTGTATTGATGTTAACATTAATTTGCACACAGTACCACGGTTTCATGTACTGCATGTTAACATCGTGTTACTTGCTTTGTTTCATGGTATCTTCCGCAATTTCAATGCTCGGTTAACGGAAATGTACATTTTAATACTTGTTCATTTGAGAGTGTGCTGTGTCTGGTCCAAAACTAATGTTTGTTTGGTACTAAATCAATTATCAAGTTTGACACAGTAACAATTTTTCGTGTCTGTGTTCTTCTATTAAATGCTCCATTCACACAGTTATTTGGTGTTCGCAGCCTCCGCAGGTCAGAGGTCACAGAAGCAGGCGTACCGTCTATGGATTGATAGAACCTTGGGTTGACCTTCAGATGGAAAATGACCTGCAGTCGGACATCGACCCTGACCTTGTCAGTCATGGCAAGAACAAGCACACACAGAGGTCAGTCATGGCAAGGTCAAACACACACAGAGGTCAGTCATGGCAAGAACAAACACACACAGAGGTCAGTCATGGCAAGAACAAACACACACAGAGGTCAGTCATGGCAAGAACAAACACACACAGAGGTCAGTCATGGCAAGAACAAACACACACAGAGGTCAGTCATGGTAAGAAAAAACACACACAGAGGTCAGCCATGGCAAGAACAAACACACACAGAGGTCAGTCATGGCAAGAACAAACACACACAGAGGTCAGTGATGGCAAGAACAAACACACACAGAGGTCAGTGATGGCAAGAACAAACACACACAGAGGTCAGTCATGGTAAGAACAAACACACACAGAGGTCAGCCATGGCAAGAACAAACACACACAGAGGTCAGCCATGGCAAGAACATTCACACACAGAGGTCAGTCATGTCACTAGATCAACCTGGTCGAATGAATATGAGAGCTCGCTTTTAAATTTCCGGTGCGCTGATGCCGAGGTAGCGGGTTAAACTCCTACACTGGTCAATTGGGCTGAAATGTTGACTTCTCATCCTTGACTTGGGGACGTAAATTACAAGTACCTCGGAAGTGGGGGTGGGTTAGGTTGAGTTGAGTTGTACCCAGCGCCTAAGACGTCTGATAGGGGTCTTGGGTACTTACATTTGTACTTTTCTGTCATACACATTTCCCGTTACATTTTTTTTTTTCACACTAAAACACATCGACCAGTTGTGCTGTATGGCTCTGAAACCTGGAGTACAACGAAAGGAGACGAAGCCTTGTTACAAACCTTTGAGAACAAAATTTTAAGAGGCATCTTTGGACCCATTAGGGATACACAAAGTGGAGAGTGGAAAAGAAGAAGTAACAAAGACATTTATGATCTGTTTAAGTCCCCGCTAATCACTGGTATCATGAAGGCTAATAGGCTACAATGGCTGGGGCATATAGAAAGAATGGAAGATAATAGGGAAACAAAACTCGCTTACACTCAGGAAATAAATGACCGTAGACCCCGAGGTAGACCAAGAAGACGGCGGGGAGATAATATATATATACAGACCTACAAGCACTTGGAATCATCCACTGGCAAGAGAAGGCCAAGCAGAGAGACGAATGGAGACGGCTTGTATCTGCGGCAAAGATCCTCAATGGCTCGGAACGCTGAAGAAGAAGAAGAAGAAGAAGAAGAACTAAAACACATCATCTATTTGTTCAGTGCATGGTAGACATCTAAACGAGGTTACCAATAACATTTATTTGTCTTCATACAAACAAGAAGAAATGATGAAATACTTTCAGAAAGAAGTTAAATACTTTCGTCAAGGAACCATGAAATATTTATAATGGATCAGGTATCACATATTTTCAGGAAATCCAGCAGAAAACGAGGCGCAGCTTCAGGGTCCCTCAGTGCACAGCCTGGAGACACGGCAAGATTACCCAAGCCTGGAGACACGGCAAGATTACCCAAGCCTGGAGACACGGCAAGATTACCCAAGCCTGGAGACACGGCAAGATTACCCAAGCCTGGAGACACGGCAAGATTACCCAAGCCTGGAGACACGGCAAGATTACCCAAGCCTGGAGACACGGCAAGATTACCCAAGCCTGGAGACACGGCAAGATTACCCAAGCCTGGAGACACGGCAAGATTACCCAAGCCTGGAGACACGGCAAGATTACCCAAGCTTACCACGATTAGCCCGCGGACTCTCATATTGTCCGGAAAACAACTGGGCAACGGCGATGTGTCCACCCTGAGGTATCTGTTATCCTTTACCCAGCTGTATTATTGTTATGTATCCACTCTGAGCCGTCTCCCTGGTCGAGAGGTTAGCAGCTTTCTCCGTAACCCCGAATACTCTCGTGGTTGACGTGAGCGCACGAGAATTGGAAGCGGTTCGAGTCGCGCCAGTGACTTATGAGAGTATGGAGACGGTCGCTCAGAAAGCAATGGCAAACTACTGAGCGTAATCTTGCCAAGAAATCAACAATCAGCTGAAAGATGCTGATGTTGACAACGATGTCCTGTAAAGGATATGCCAAACATTTATTTATTTTATCCACTCTGAGGTATTCGTCCAGCTGTATTGTACTGCTGTGTTTTGTCCAGCACACAGCTGTATTGTAGTGATGTGTTTTGTCCAGCACACAGCTGTATTGTAGTGATGTGTTTTGTCCAGCACACAGCTGTATTGTAGTGATGTGTTTTGTCCAGCACACAGCTGTAATGTAGTGATGTGTTTTGTCCAGCACACAGCTGTGTTATAGTGATGTGTTTTGTCCAGCACACAGCTGTATCGTAGTGGTGTGTTTTGTCCAGCACACAGCTGTATTATAGTGATGTGTTTTGTCCAGCACACAGCTGTATTATAGTGATGTGTTTTGTCCAGCACACAGCTATATCGTAGTGATGTTTTGTCCAGCACACAGCTGTAATGTAGTGATGTGTTTTGTCCAGCACACAGCTATATCGTAGTGATGAGTTTTGTCCAGCACACAGCTGTATTATAGTGATGTGTTTTGTCCAGCACACAGCTGTATTATAGTGATGTGTTGTGTCCAGCACACAGCTGTAATGTAGTGATGTGTTTTGTCCAGCACACAGCTGTATTATAGTGATGTGTTTTGTCCAGCACACAGCTATATCGTAGTGATGTGTTTTGTCCAGCACACAGCTGTATTATAGTGATGTGTTTTGTCCAGCACACAGCTGTAATGTAGTGATGTGTTTTATCCAGCACACAGCTATATCGTAGTGATGTGTTTTGTCCAGCACACAGCTGTATTATAGTGATGTGTTTTGTCCAGCACACAGCTGTATTGTAGTGATGTGTTTTGTCCAGCACACAGCTATATCGTAGTGATGTGTTTTGTCCAGCACACAGCTATATCGTAATGATGTGTTTTGTCTAGTACACAGCTGTATTTTGTGAGTTTATGCAGCAGACAGACAATTTTTATATATTCTTACAGTCCATACGGTGTGGTGTTGGTGATCATGTCTGTCTGCAGCCCTAGCTCTCAGTGTTTAGAGTTGACTATAATTGCTTAAGTGTTTAGAGTTAACTATAGTAGCTTAAGCGTTTAGAGCTGAATATACATGCTTAAATGTAGTTTGGAGCTGTCTTTACGAGCTTAAGTGTTTATAGCTGACCATAATTGCTTAAATGTGGTTTAGAGCTGACTTTAGGAGCTTAAGTGAGGGTTAGAGCTGACTTTAGGAGCTGAAGTGAGGTTTAGAGCTGACATTATCAGCTAAAGTATTTTGAGTTGATTTCAGTAGCTGAAGAGTTGAATATAGGAGCAATCATGTTTTGAGTATACCTATATCTCTCTGTGAGAACATCTGTACACTGTTTGACCATATCATTATCTATGCCCAGACTAGAACTAGGAGCCATGACCAGCCCAGGCGCCAGGAGAAAGTTCCTGGCAGACTACCAGCAGACCCGTGCCCACTTCTACCGCAGTCAGCTGCACAGACTGGACCTGGTGCACCCCGCCAGCCGGCCGCACGTCTGTAGCTCTTACCTGGCCTATCTACAGAACACTCCAGGCTCCAGACGAGCCATCACCGACTGCATGCACCACCTGACGCTTAGCTCTGGGTAAAGCCATCACCGACTGCATGCACCACCTGACGCTTAGCTCTGGGTAAAGCCATCACCGACTGCATGCATCGCCTGACGCTTAGCTCTGGGTAAAGCCATCACCGACTGCATGCACCACCTGACGCTTAGCTCTGGGTAAAGCCATCACCGACTGCATGCACCACCTGACGCTTAGCTCTGGGTAAAGCCATCACCGACTGCATGCACCGTCTGACACTCAGCTCTGGGTAAAGCCATCACCGACTGCATGCACTACCTGACGCTTAGCTCTGGGTAAAGCCATCACCGACTGCATGCACCGCCTGACGCTTAGCTCTGGGTAAAGCCATCACCGACTGCATGCACCGTCTGACACTCAGCTCCGGGTAAAGCCGTCACCGACTGCATGCACCGTCTGACACTCAGCTCCGGGTAAAGCCATCACCGACTGCATGCACCGCCTGACGCTTAGCTCTGGGTAAAGCCGTCACCGACTGCATGCACCGTCTGACACTCAGCTCCGGGTAAAGCCATCACCGACTGCATGCACCGTCTGACACTCAGCTCCGGGTAAAGCCGTCACCGACTGCATGCACCGTCTGACACTCAGCTCCGGGTAAAGCCGTCACCGACTGCATGCACCGTCTGACACTTAGCTCTGGGTAAAGCCATCACCGACTGCATGCATCGCCTGACGCTTAGCTCTGGGTAAAGCCATCACCGACTGCATGCACCACCTGACGCTTAGCTCTGGGTAAAGCCATCACCGACTGCATGCACCACCTGACGCTTAGCTCTGGGTAAAGCCATCACCGACTGCATGCATCGCCTGACGCTTAGCTCTGGGTAAAGCCATCACCGACTGCATGCACCACCTGACGCTTAGCTCTGGGTAAAGCCATCACCGACTGCATGCACCACCTGACGCTTAGCTCTGGGTAAAGCCATCACCGACTGCATGCACCACCTGACGCTTAGCTCTGGGTAAAGCCATCACCGACTGCATGCATCGCCTGACGCTTAGCTCTGGGTAAAGCCATCACCGACTGCATGCACCACCTGACGCTTAGCTCTGGGTAAAGCCATCACCGACTGCATGCACCACCTGACGCTTAGCTCTGGGTAAAGCCATCACCGACTGCATGCACCACCTGACGCTTAGCTCTGGGTAAAGCCATCACCGACTGCATGCACCGCCTGACGCTTAGCTCTGGGTAAAGCCATCACCGACTGCATGCAAAGCCTGACGCTTAGCTCTGGGTAAAGCCATCACCGACTGCATGCACTACCTGACGCTTAGCTCTGGGTAAAGCCATCACCGACTGCATGCATCGCCTGACGCTTAGCTCTGGGTAAAGCCGTCACCGACTGCATGCATCGCCTGACGCTTAGCTCTGGGTAAAGCCATCACCGACTGCATGCACTACCTGACGCTTAGCTCTGGGTAAAGCCGTCACCGACTGCATGCATCGCCTGACGCTTAGCTCTGGGTAAAGCCATCACCGACTGCATGCACCGTCTGATGCTTAGCTCTGGGTAAAGCCATCACCGACTGCATGCATCGCCTGACGCTTAGCTCTGGGTAAAGCCATCACCGACTGCATGCACCACCTGACGCTTAGCTCTGGGTAAAGCCATCACCGACTGCATGCACCGTCTGACGCTTAGCTCTGGGTAAAGCCATCACCGACTGCATGCACCGTCTGACGCTTAGCTCTGGGTAAAGCCATCACCGACTGCATGCACTACCTGACGCTTAGCTCTGGGTAAAGCCGTCACCGACTGCATGCATCGCCTGACGCTTAGCTCTGGGTAAAGCCATCACCGACTGCATGCACCGTCTGACGCTTAGCTCTGGGTAAAGCCATCACCGACTGCATGCATCGCCTGACGCTTAGCTCTGGGTAAAGCCATCACCGACTGCATGCACCGTCTGACGCTTAGCTCTGGGTAAAGCCATCACCGACTGCATGCATCGCCTGACGCTTAGCTCTGGGTAAAGCCATCACCGACTCCATGCACCACCTGACGCTTAGCTCTGGGTAAAGCCGTCAGCGGGTCAGTTCTGCTGGAGGTTTGATGACTGGTTGTTAATATGAATAAATCTGTCGTTTAAACACGTGTTGTTATGTAATTAATTGTACCGTTGCCTATAATATCGTATCAGTACAGAATTGTGTGTGTTTATGCAGCAGACAACGTTTATATCTTCTTACAGTCCATGCAGTGTGGCATTAGTGATCAAGTCTTCTTCTTCTTCTTCGTTCATCCGGATTTTTTTTCGGATGTGACTGCGTTGTGCCTGTTTACAGCAGAGCTGCGTTCTTGCGCCGTTAGGCCGACACATCCGACTTCTGCGGGCATTTGTTGACCGGGTTAACCTTCCCGGGGGTTTCTTAGGACGTTTGAATCTCACTGTTGTGGTGTTATCCCCCATCCTAGCTGGCCCATATAGAACAGCCAAAGACATCCTGGTCAACCCTCAAGGGAAGGCAGGGGCAGACCATGGGCATTCCCCGCCATCCAAGGAGGCTTCCATACTTGCAGAGCCAACACACAGCGCTCTGGTACTGGGCTCACCCAAGGAATCGTCACGTCCTGCACATGGCTGCTTAGCCTCACTTCCGTATATTGGGCCTTCCGTTCACCATAGGCTGTTCCTCCGGAAACCAGAAGAATGCAGTCTGCAGATGACATCCACACAGTGAGCTTTCGATTAAGACTTTCCACATAATGGATTTGCTATCCAAGCAATATTCCATTTCGTGTCACTAGGACACTTTTTCCACCTTTTATGAAGCCCACACAGTGAGCTTTCGATTCGGACTTTCCACGTAATGGATGTGCTATCCAAGCAATATTCCATTTCATGCCTCTGGGACGCTTTTATAACCGACATACCTGTGGTATGAAGTGTGGCAGTCTAAATACATCTTCATGCACCTTTAGATGTCAACCCGAATGTAGTTAAAGTAAGCTGTAGTCAACTTGAGCTTGTTGATATCCCCATAGAGCTTGTCCTCAAATGAAGCAGGCGTGGGCCAAAATATCTTTCTCTGTTCTGCATATATTGGGCACTCCTGCAGCAAATGTTTTGCTATCATTTTTCCAGTTCTACAATTACATTCATCGGTATCTCCTATCTTTAGTTTATTGAACAAGTGGTATTTCAGCCTGTTATGTCCTGTGCAGAGTCTGAAGATTGCTACTTGTTCTCTTCGGTCGAGTTTGTAATATGCATCATCCTTCTGGTGGCCTGGATGCTCTGATTCCCATTTGGTTCTATAAGTGCTTTTTATAAACCTTTTTGCCTCATTATAGGTTATGTCTATGTCAGGCTGTGGTAATCGTCCACCCTCTTTTGCTAGTCTGTCTGCCTCTTCATTTCCAGGTATACTGCAATGTGATAGGATCCACTGTATTACAACTTTTTTGGATTTCTGACATAAACCATGGAGTGCTGCTCTTAGGTCAGCTAGTTCTGTGCTGTTTCTGCTCTTCAGAATTGAGAGAGCTGACTTTGCATCTGTGAAGATAGCTATTTGCTTCTCTTTATTTTCCTCCATCAAGAGCATTTCTGCTGCAGTTTTCAAAGCCTCTACCTCCGCTTTAAAGTTACTTGAAAATGTTCCAGTTGCCACTGATTGTGTTTTTATGACTCCATTTTTTAAATTAAGGAGAATTCCTCCTCCTCCATTTTTAATTGAATCTTTGGCTGATCCATTTGTATATGCATGGGTCCAATTGCTGCTTGGGTAATGTTCTTTTATGTAGTTGAGGGTTATTTTTCTTCTTTCGGTTTCATTCTGAGTGTTCTTTTTCTCAATACCAGGAATGTTTTCTATCATCTCAGGCAGTTGCTGCTGTCTCCAAGCTGGGAAGTTGTCTGCATTGTAAATGGGTTTGACTGTTGATATGTTAAGTATGGGATCTGCCCTAATCTTTCGTTTTGCAGTTTCTACAAAGTTGCTACGCTTCAGTCTTCCTTTTCCAAAACCACTAAACCTTTTATACATAGGGTGGTCTGTCAATCTTCTAAATTTTTCTGCTTGTTGCTGGGCTCTGCTATCTCTTCTATCCTGCATTGGGTGTAAACAAGTGATCTTTTCTAGTTCATTAATAGGCGTTGTCTTCAGGCTTCCAGTTATGATTCGCATTCCTTGGTTTTGGACTCTACTTATTTTGTTAAAGTTTGACTTAGCTGCTGTTGCCCAAGCTGCAATGCCATATTCCAGTACTGGCCTCACCCGTCCAGTATATAACTTCTTGAGAACTTTCTCATCTGCTCCCCACGTTGTACCAGCAAGCTTTTTCATGATTGCCATTCTCTGCCTTGCTCTTGTTCGATTTTTCTCAACCTGTGTCTTCCATGTCAGGCGACAATCAAAGGTGACTCCTAGATAGTTTGGATTTTCTTCATGGCGCAATATTTTTCCATTCAATACCAGCTTAGGTTGCTGAGTTTTATTTGAGAGGGAGAACACTGTGCATGTTGTTTTCTCCTCACTTATCTTCACTAGCCATGATTTTGACCAGTCCTCTAGCGCTAATAAGGCTTGCTGTATTCTGCTGTTAGCTGTACTAATATATTCTTCAGATGTCCATATGGCTAGGTCATCTGCAAAGGAGGATGTGTGTACTCTGGCTGGAAAATTTTCTGTGATGTCATTTATATATGCTAGGAATAATGTTGATGAAAGAACTCCTCCTTGAGGGACACCTTGCTCCAACGGCATCATTTTGCTTGTTTGTCCTTGTACTTTTATCCTGGCAGTTCTGTTCTCAAGGTAGTGGCTGATCCATTTATACATTTTTCCACAAACATGCATTTTTTGCAGTTTTACTTTCAGTCCTTCCTTCCATACTTTATCAAATGCTTTTTCTAAATCTATCCAGACTGCTAGTGTGTGCTTTTTCTCTTGGAAGGCATCCTCTATTTCCTGAGCTATATAGGTTATTTGATCTTCAGTGGATCTGTACTTTCTGAATCCTGCTTGGTGTGGTGTTAAGAGTTTGTTTTCTTCCAGATGCCATGTTAGCCTGCCATTGATAATGCGTTCCATTAATTTGCCTACACAGCTAAGTAGACTGATAGGTCGATAGCCATTTGGTTCTTCCAGGTCTTTTCCTTTCTTTGGGACTGGTATTAGTATAGCTTCCTTCCATGCCTGTGGGACTATTCCTCTCTTCCAGCTGTTATTTAGGACTGCTAGTAGTTTCTTCTTTGCCTTGGTGCCTAGTCCTATTAGCATTTCATTTGTGATTCCATCCTTTCCTGGTGATTTCTTCTTTTTTAGGGTATTCATTGCCTGTTCCATTTCTTCCATTGTTAGATTTGCCATCATATATTCTGCTGCTGTCTCTGTATTTCTATGATGTATCTGTTTGTCTTTGATTGCTTTCTTCTGTTCGGTTGTAATATCAATGTGGTTTGCATTTGCATAGTGTTCCATTAGTGCATTTGCAGCCTTTTTTCCTGTAAGCAAGGCATTTCCTTGTTTGATTGTTATTTGTTTGTTTCTAGGTCCTTCATTGTTCATGGCTTTTACTAGTTTCCATCCCTGTCAAAATTCAGGTTTTCTGTTTTTTCCCTCCAACAATCTCTTGTTGTTTGATGTACTGTTCTTTTATATTTTGCTGAGATGGCTTTGAGAGAGATGTTCGCTTCAATTGTTTGTTCTCTCTCTGCTGTCTTCCTGGCATCTTTAACTTTGTCCTCCAAACTTTGTAGTTCTTCAGTCCAGTATGGTTTGTAATTTTTCCTCGCTCCTCTAGGAATGGACTCAGTGGCTGCCTGTATTATCGCTCTGTTTAGACTTTCCACCATTTGCTTTATGTTGCCATATCGTGTATTTATGTTTTCACAATATTTGTCTGTTAGTATGGCAAATCTGTCCCAATCTGCTCGTTTGTAATTCCAGCGGGGCAAGGGCTTTTGCTCCCGTGGAACATACTCCATATTCATTTCAAGCTTGATTGGTCTGTGGTCACTACCTGCTAATTGGTCCAGCACATGGTGATCGATTTTGTGGAGGATGTCTCCTGTGCAGAAAGCTAAGTCTGGAGTAGAAGTGGTAAGCCATCTTCTGGAGTAGAAGCTCGGTGTGTCATCCGCTTTGTTGAGTAGATGGAGATTTGAGTCTATTTCCCAGTCCTCCAATTCATCTCCTCTTTTGTCAGTATCTGGGTATCCCCATCTTTCTGAACAGCTATTAAAGTCTCCGACAATAATGCAGTTTGTGTCAGTTATTTTCATGTTTGAGAGTGTAAGGTCCTTATCTGCTGGGCTATACAGATTGTATAGATTCTTATTTTCACGTCCTTTATCATTATATCAACACCTATAATTTCCGTTTGGTTGTCAGAGATCACAGATACTTCGCTGCAAGGTATTGTATTTCGTGTAAGTATTAGAACTCCTCCTTTGTGTCCTTCGCGGTGAAAACGTGTGGCCTGATATCCTCTGACTGAGAATTTGTGATTGGCGTTGAGGTGTGTCTCTTGAATGCATGCCACATCTATTCTATCCTTATGAAGACGCTGTGTTAGGGAGTCTTTCTTCTTGTAAACTCCTTCGGCATTCCACTGTAGTATGTTGAGTGTCCGGGGTATTTGGTCAATAGCTCTTAACCTACTCCTCTGTGCCTTGACTCCACAGCACAGGGGAAGGTGACCACCAGTAGTCATGGGTAGACCCCCTCGAGGCAGGGGGCCCGGCACTATCGCCGCCTGATGGGACTTCACGGGATTAGCACCATAACGATTAAGTGATCAAGTCTATCCACAGCCTTCTGTCTCGTGTACTGCCAATCTTCCTATAGTCCATGCCGTGTGGCCTTGGTGATCATGTCTGTCCACAGCCTTCTGTCTCGTGTACTGCCAATCTTCCTATAGTCCATGCCGTGTGGCGTTGATGATCATGTCTGTCCACAGCCTTCTGTCTCGTGTACTGCCAATCTTCTTATAGTCCATGCCGTGTGGCGTTGATGATCATGTATGTCCACAGCTTTCTGTCTCATGTACTGCCAATCTTCTTATAGTCCATGCTGTGTGGCGTTGGTGATATGTCTGTCCACAGCCTTCTTTCTCGTGTGCTACCAATTACTTCTGATACCGACATTTTACCATGCCAAACTGGCTGGCATCCTCTCTCAATCTCCTCCACTCAAAGCTTTTCGTTGAGACATGCTCCAGCTTTCCCCTTCTAATGATCTACCCACAGAATGTGGACTTCTGATGGGAGTAACCAGCTCTCTTCTGTCAATTATCTTCGTAACTGTGTGTATCCACCTTTGGTGTTCCCATCTATATCTATAAAAGACGATGTATGTCTGTCCGTTCTTTATGCGTTCGCAAACGGTCCATCCGATTGAGATGAAATTTTCTACACGTCTTCTTCTCATTCACGTGCAGCCAACTGTCATAGTTTGTTAGTGTAAATCAGCTATTTACTTACTAAAATTTAATATTTTAATATCTTATCATTTATATATACAGCGAGGGGACTTAACGTAAGAAAAGTTATTTCAAGGGGCATAACTTTTAATAACATTGCTATATATATTTATATATAGGCGATTGGGCAATCTTGAGCATAGCCTACGATGGGTAGCGTTGTGATAATTTGGTGTGTCCAGTGTGTGCCGCGTGGTTACACACCCGCTTCACACGCGTGATCCGGGACTGTTTCCGGATCCGGTCAGGGATATGCACTACTGACGAGCTCAAATGAGGGCGAAACTCGAGTATAGTGCTTCCATATTGACGTGGATAGGCCTTAGGTTCATACCAGAATGTAATCGGCGTTGCCAGTAGTGGGTTGTGCTCAATATTTAAATTTCAAATCCCGAAACAACCACATAATCAGTTGATTGTTGCTCACTGGATTTAGCAGGCCTGGTGTTCCTTGCCAGTGAGAAGTCCTGATCGTTTGGGTCCCATCGATTGACGGACGTCGGTCGCGGCGATTGGGCAATCTTGAGCATAGCCTACGATGGGTAGCGTTGTGATGTTCTGTTGTGATAATTTGGTGTCCAGTGTGTGCCGCGTGGTTACACACCCGCTTCACACGCGTGATCCGGGACTGTTTCCGGATCCGGTCAGGGATATGCACTACTGACGAGCTTAAATGAGGGCGAAACTCGAGTATAGTGCTTCCATATTGACGTGGATAGGCCTTAGGTTCATACCAGAATGTGATCGGCGTTGCCAGTAGTGGGTTGTGCTCAATATTTAAATATATTTATATATAGATTGTTGCATTGTTTTCAAAGATTTATAAACTCTTTGTCTACAGTTATTTACAGGCATATGAGTTATAACAAATAATGATATAATCTTTAAGGCATTTTCAAAGTTTTCATAAAAATAATGCATCTATTTAAATAGTGAAAATTTTCTAACTCATCTTTTTATTTTTCTTCAACAGCACATTAATTTTTTTTTAACATCCTCATATGTATGGTGTGTTACACCCACGTTGGGGATTTATGATGCCCATGTTAAACATTTCCTCAACGAGTTACTTTTCATGCATTTTAATGCTTGTTCTTTTGTTGTCAAAGAATTGCTTCATTAGAGATGTTTAATGAAAGAATGTATAAGAGGAAATAAAACAAAGTAATTTTTTTGTGAGAGAAAGTTAGTTGCATATCGTCTGCAGTACTCTGCAGTCAACCCACCGCCCACCATTTATTGGCTGTTCGTGAGATCTTGGTAAGTTTACTTTAGATAGATCTCTTCCAATCATATTTTCTACTATCAATCAATCTATATTTTTAACGGGAACGGGCCGAACATAGATAGATAGGTAGGTAGATAGTCGGGAACGGAAGCTTATATGACTACTTATATGAATTAAATGAGATGCTCCCCACCAGTGGCTGGGCGAAGCCTGGCCGGGTCAGACAGTCGGGAACGGGAACTTATATGACTACTTATATGAATTAAATGAAATGCTCCCCTCCAGGTGCTGGGCGAAGCCTGGCCGCGTCAAACAGACAGACGGATAGATAGATAAATAGATCCCCGCCAGGCCAGCTAGTTCTTCTATAAAAACCATATCTCTGCAGCCTCCACATCTTCCCCCGCTCTGCTAATATCACTTCAGAATTGTCCTCATCTAGACTGGCAAAGATAAGTTGCAGAGAATATTCATCTTTGCTTGGGTTGGTCTACAAGTCACTTCCTGAATGCATCGTCTATAAGCTGCTATTAGTTTATCAAACAAATACTTGTTTCAGCTGGGTTACATACACTTAGATGTTGTATTTGAACATACAATTTGTTTAAGTGATAATGGTGAATTCTGGTATTCAGACTGAGTTCTTTGTTCCACCGTTCTGTGCAATTATACGAATCATTTCTGGTAACTGCATTCCATTGCCAGCGACCACACGCAGGTTAACAGATAGAGCAACATGATAGTATCGTGTGCTCACACAGCGTATTACTGACATCTATTGACTGTCGTGTTACCGACAGCCGGTACCGTTGACGTGCCACACGGCTGTGACAGCTGGTACTGTTGACATGCCACATGGCTGCGACAGCTGGTACCTTTGACAAGCCACACGGCTGCGACAGCTGGTACCGTTGACGCGCCACATGACTGCGACAGCTGGTACCTTTGACATGCCACACGGCTGCGACAGCTGGTACCTTTGACAAGCCACACGGCTGCGACAGCTGGTACTGTTTTGACATGTCACACGGCTGCCACAAGCATATAGATAGCTATTCCGACCCTGGTGTGGTTATACCCAGGTTACAAACTGATACTGCTCTGGTGGTGTTTTTTTTAAAAATCACACTACTAACTGGCCTAAACTGTCTCGGCCAGCTAGCAGTCCGGTACTTGAAGTGTAATCACCATCAAGTATTTCAGCACCTGAATTGATAATGGGACCAGATCCTTCTATTGCAACCTGTAATACCAGGCATGTCTGCGTTCAGAGATGTGTGCCTGGTTGAGTCTGTTTCCTCATGTGTGAGCAAGTGAACCAGCCGTGAGACTGCTAGTCGATTACCCTGTATCCTGGAAGAGAGTCTGAATGTGGTGATGCCGAGCAGAGTGGCAGCACTCAGCACAGGGGCATGTCCACTGCCAGCACAGCTGTGGGCCAGTCCCGCAAGAGGGGTGAAGAGACATGACAAGGTATACGAGGGGTGAAGAGACATGACAAGGTATACGAAGGGTGAAGAGACATGACAAGGTATACGAGGGGTGAAGAGACATGACAAGGTACAAGAGGGGCGAAGAGACATGACAAGGTATACGAGGGATGAAGAGACATGACAAGGTACAAGAGGGGTGAAGAGACATGACAAGGTATACGAGGGGTGAAGAGACATGACAAGGTATACGAAGGGTGAAGAGACATGACAAGGTATAAGAGGGGTGAAGAGACATGACAAGGTACAAGAGGGGTGAAGAGACATAAGGTATACGAAGGGTGAATCGACATGACAAGGTATACGAAGGGTGAAGAGACATGACAAGGTATACGAAGGGTGAAGAGACATGACAAGGTATACGAAGGGTGAAGAGACATGACAAGGTACAAGAGGGGTGAAGAGACATGACAAGGTATACGAAGGGTGAAGAGACATGACAAGGTATACGAGGGGTGAAGAGACATGACAAGGTACAAGAGGGGTGAAGAGACATGACAAGGTATACGAGGGATGAAGAGACATGACAAGGTACAAGAGGGGTGAAGAGACATGACAAGGTATACGAGGGGTGAAGAGACATGACAAGGTATACGAAGGGTGAAGAGACATGACAAGGTATAAGAGGGGTGAAGAGACATGACAAGGTACAAGAGGGGTGAAGAGACATGACAAGGTATACAAAGGGTGAATCGACATGACAAGGTATACGAAGGGTGAAGAGACATGACAAGGTATACGAGGGGTGAAGAGACATGACAAGGTACAAGAGGGGTAAAGTGAATGCTGATGACATGCCAAATGGCTGCAACAAGCACTAAGCTGAACAGTTGATTTCCTATACCTCACCGGGATGTTTGCTGACACCCAGCGTCATATTTCCACACAACTACAATCTGTATTCTGAGATGATGTGTGCCCACACAACTGCACATTCATTGGCTACAATCAACGCAATTAATTATATAAACAACATGGTCAGAAATGATGACTTTATTATGTACACACCTGCTAACCAATAAAAGGACTGACAGATGAAATACAATCACAAACCATAATGGTTCACATCGAAGAGAGCAACAGGCAAACGTTTGTAGGTAGCCAGTCTATACACCAGCACACATACACAAACATACACATTACCTCCCTCCCCACCTGGCTTGATACTGCAGCCAGTCCCAACCATAGCTCAATGGCATTACCAGCACTGGTCATGCTTCTACATGTGGAGTACCAGTGGCAGCCAGCACACATCCACCGGTGGAATACCAGTGGCAGCCAGCACAGCACACAGCTGTATCTAGTCTGTTCAGCTGTCAAGTGTACACTACTAGACAACATCTCCACCAAACCATGAGGAGCAACTACTGGTGTGGTCTGCCAGCAAACTGTGCCACATGTTATACCCAAGACCTGGGTCCACATGTGAAACGACACCGACATAGAACGGGGACATCCCTGCTGGTGCCTGGCTAGAGCTGCTGGGTGGATGCAACTGTTAGATGCTGGAGGCCAGCGAGGGCCAACAACCTGATGCTACTGTCTCACACACACATTGAGAATGTACCAGTATTTACAGGCCAATATGCAGAAGAAAAGGCCACTTATCCTCGACACCCACAATACACCATGCCTACACGCACCTAGGACGTGTATTCTCTGTCTCATACACGCAAGAAACATTCTCTAAACAGATCAAATATATATACAGGCAACGCTCTAGTGAGCATAGGGATACACATATATACAAACAAAATGATGTCAACCGTGAACATACACACACACACACACATGCAAGTATGAACCTAGAGTCGCACCACACACACCTGGACAAACAAGCAACAGCTCACGTGCCAGCACACACCCACAAGAATGGCTCCAATAATACACACACACTGAGGTGGGCTAGATCATACAAACAGTCTCTCTCTCTCTCTCTCACAGACTCTTTCTCTCACAAACAGTCTCTCTCCCTCTCACAGACACACAGACAGTCTCTCTCCCTCTCACAGACACACAGACAGTCTCTCTCCCTCTCACAGACACACAGACAGTCTCTCTCCCTCTCACAGACACACAGTCTCTCTCTCTCTCTCTCACAGACACACAGGCTCTTTCTCTCACAAACAGTCTCTCTCCCTCTCACAGACACACAGACAGTCTCTCTCTCTCTCTCTCACAGACACACAGGCTCTTTCTCTCACAAACAGTCTCTCTCCCTCTCACAGACACACAAACAGTCTCTCTCTCTCTCACAGACACACAGGCTCTTTCTCTCACAAACAGTCTCTCTCCCTCTCACAGACACACAGACAGTCTCTCTCCCTCTCACAGACACACAGACAGTCTCTCTCCCTCTCACAGTCTCTCTCTCTCTGACACACAAACAGTCTCTCTCCCCCTCACAGACACACAGTCTCTCTCCCCCTCACAGACACACAAATAGATGAGCTAGTAAAGCCCAGTACAACTCCTGGAGTCACATCATGTGACAATAAGATGATATGGCTACTCTCCCCCAAGAAGACCAGCTACATCCAGTAACTGCCTCCAGGCTGAGGGTACGCGTAGACCTCCTCTAGAGCCCGCAGGCCGGGTCGGCTGTAGCTGCCCCGCTGTGACTGCGCCTGGCCGTCCCTGTAGGCGGGTCTGTGCTCGCCCGACTGCTGCTGGCCATGAACCTGGCTGTTGTGGTTACTGTAATAGTTCTGGCAACTACTACTCCCTTCATAGTAACTGTGGTCACGAGCGGAGGTGTAGGCACCGCTCCTGTGGCTATTGCCGGAATTCAGCTGACAACCAGAGTTGCCTTCGTGTCCGTAGTAAGTGTGGCAGCCATCAGGCTGGTAGGGGGAGTGTGCCGGTCTGCTAGAGAAGGTCAGGTTGTTGGAGTTGTGCTGGGCGTCGCACCGTCATCGGCTCAAACTGTGCGAGCGGCAACGCTCAGAGGCCGAGTCTGATTGAGGGTCGTCGTCATGACGATACTGGTCATGCTGGTATGGCAAAAAGAAGTCATGGCGCATGGCCTGTTGGAGGGTGTACCTCTGTGAAGGTTCGTAGGTCAGTAGCTTGGCAATCAACTCAAACAGTTGTATGTGATCCTCATTGTCTGCGTCCTTGATATAACGCTGCAGGGAGAATGACAACAACAGACTGGTGAAACATAACAATAACAATGGCAAATACAACGCACAATTAATGCTGATTTAATCTAGCTGTTTGGTATGTCATCTAATTGTGTGGTATTTCTCAACCAATACCAGAACAACGCTGCAGTCATATAGTTGTATGGTATTTCTCAACCAATACCAGAACAATGCTGCAGTCATATAGTTGTGTGGTATTTCTCAACCAATACCAGAACAACGCTGCAGTCATATAGTTGTGTGGTATTTCTCAACCAATACCAGAACAACGCTGCAGTCATATAATTGTGTGGTATTTCTCAACCAATACCAGAACAACGCTGCAGTCATATAGTTGTGTGGTATTTCTCAACCAATACCAGAACAATGCTGCAGCCATATAGTTGTGTGGTATTTCTCAACCAATACCAGAACAATGCTGCAGTCATATAGTTGTGTGGTATTTCTCAAACAATACCAGAACAACGCTGCAGTCATATAGTTGTGTGGTATTTCTCAAACAATACCAGAACAATGCTGCAGCCATATAGTTGTGTGGTATTTCTCAAACATTACCAGAACAATGCTGCAGCCATATAGTTGTGTGGTATTTCTCAAACATTACCAGAACAATGCTGCAGCCATATAGTTGTGTGGTATTTCTCAAACATTACCAGAACAATGCTGCAGCCATATAGTTGTGTGGTATTTCTCAAACAATACCAGAACAATGCTGCAGCCATATAGTTGTGTGGTATTTCTCAAACATTACCAGAACAATGCTGCAGCCATATAGTTGTGTGGTATTTCTCAAACATTACCAGAACAATGCTGCAGCCATATAGTTGTGTGGTATTTCTCAAACATTACCAGAACAATGCTGCAGCCATATAGTTGTGTGGTATTTCTCAAACATTACCAGAACAATGCTGCAGCCATATAGTTGTGTGGTATTTCTCAAACATTACCAGAACAATGCTGCAGCCATATAGTTGTGTGGTATTTCTCAACCAATACCAGAACAATGCTGCAGCCATATAGTTGTGTGGTATTTCTCAACCAATACCAGAACAATGCTGCAGCCATATAGTTGTGTGGTATTTCTCAACCAATACCAGAACAATGCTGCAGCCATATAGTTGTGTGGTATTTCTCAACCAATACCAGAACAATGCTGCAGCCATATAGTTGTGTGGTATTTCTCAACCAATACCAGAACAATGCTGCAGCCATATAGTTGTGTGGTATTTCTCAACCAATACCAGAACAATGCTGCAGCCATATAGTTGTGTGGTATTTCTCAACCAATACCAGAACAACGCTGCAGTAGCAGACAAACAATCAAATCTAATATTACAATACTGCACATTATGGGATGTTACATTTATTGTGCTACAGTACACACTGTTGAAAATTAGGCATATTGTCTACAAACTGTTAAAAATTAGGCACATAGTCTACAAACTGTTGAAAATTAGGCATATTGTCTCTACAAACTGGAGAAAGACATGCAGTCTACAAACTGGAGTAAGTTAGCCATGCAGTCTACTAACTGTTGAAAGTTAGTCATGTCCACACAAGGAAGAAAGTTACACATCCACACACAGGAGAAAGTTACACATATCCACACACAGGAGAAAGTTATACATGTCCACACAAAGGAGAAAGTTACACATATCCACAAACAGGAGACAGCTATACATGTCCACACACAGGAGAAAGCTACACGTACACACACGGGAGAAAGTTATACATGTCCACACACAGGACAAAGTTACACATGTACACACACAGGAGAAAGTTACACATGTTTACCCACAGGAGAAAGTAACATGTTTACACATGTCTATACATAGAAGAAAGCTACACATAATATCACATAATGTTCACATACAGAAGAAAGCTACACATAATGTTTACACACAGGAGAAAGCTACACAATGCCTACAGTAGGTCAGAATGGCCTAGTGGATAAGAACGCGAGTTCTTAAACATCTGGTGTGCTGACGCCGAGGTAAGGGTTTCAACCCCTACACCGGACAGACTAAAATGTTGACCCGTCGTCCTTGACGTGTGAACATAAATTACAAGTACCTCTGAAGTTGGAGTGGGTTCGCCTGATGGCGAGGGACACCGTTAATAGGGGAAGCTAATCCACACGTAAAATTCAGTCCAACATTACTGGAAGTAGTGTGTATGGACTACGCTTGAGTAAAGCAAGTGGGTGAAGAAAAATGTCTACACACAGGAGAAAGCCACATATAATGTCTACACACAGGAGAAAGCCACATATAATGTCTACACACAGGAGAAAGCCACATATAATGTCTACACACAGGAGAAAGCCACATATAATGTCTACACACAGGAGAAAGCCACATATAATGTCTACACACAGGAGAAAGCCACATATAATGTCTACACACAGGAGAAAGCCACATATAATGTCTACACACAGGAGAAAGCCACATATAATGTCTACACACAGGAGAAAGCCACATATAATGTCTACACACAGGAGAAAGCCACATATAATGTCTACACACAGGAGAAAGCCACATATAATGTCTACACACAGGAGAAAGCCACATATAATGTCTACACACAGGAGAAAGCCACATATAATGTCTACACACAGGAGAAAGCCACATATAATGTCTACACACAGGAGAAAGCCACATATAATGTCTACACACAGGAGAAAGCCACATATAATGTCTACACACAGGAGAAAGCCACATATAATGTCTACACACAGGAGAAAGCCACATATAATGTCTACACACAGGAGAAAGCCACATATAATGTCTACACACAGGAGAAAGCCACATATAATGTCTACACACAGGAGAAAGCCACATATAATGTCTACACACAGGAGAAAGCCACATATAATGTCTACACACAGGAGAAAGCCACATATAATGTCTACACACAGGAGAAAGCCACATATAATGTCTACACACAGGAGAAAGCCACATATAATGTCTACACACAGGAGAAAGCCACATATAATGTCTACACACAGGAGAAAGCCACATATGTCTACACACAGGAGAAAGCCACATATAATGTCTACACACAGGAGAAAGCCACATATAATGTCTACACACAGGAGAAAGCCACATATAATGTCTACACACAGGAGAAAGCCACATATAATGTCTACACACAGGAGAAAGCCACATATAATGTCTACACACAGGAGAAAGCCACATATAATGTCTACACACAGGAGAAAGCCACATATAATGTCTACACACAGGAGAAAGCCACATATAATGTCTACACACAGGAGAAAGCCACATATAATGTCTACACACAGGAGAAAGCCACATATAATGTCTACACACAGGAGAAAGCCACATATAATGTCTACACACAGGAGAAAGCCACATATAATGTCTACACACAGGAGAAAGCCACATATAATGTCTACACACAGGAGAAAGCCACATATAATGTCTACACACAGGAGAAAGCCACATATAATGTCTACACACAGGAGAAAGCCACATATAATGTCTACACACAGGAGAAAGCCACATATAATGTCTACACACAGGAGAAAGCCACATATGTCTACACACAGGAGAAAGCCACATATAATGTCTACACACAGGAGAAAGCCACATATAATGTCTACACACAGGAGAAAGCCACATATAATGTCTACACACAGGAGAAAGCCACATATAATGTCTACACACAGGAGAAAGCCACATATAATGTCTACACACAGGAGAAAGCCACATATAATGTCTACACACAGGAGAAAGCCACATATAATGTCTACACACAGGAGAAAGCCACATATAATGTCTACACACAGGAGAAAGCCACATATAATGTCTACACACAGGAGAAAGCTACATATGTCTATACACAGGAGAAAGCTACATATAATGTCTACACACAGGAGAAAGCCACATATAATGTCTACACACAGGAGAAAGCCACATATAATGTCTACACACAGGAGAAAGCCACATATAATGTCTACACACAGGAGAAAGCCACATATAATGTCTACACACAGGAGAAAGCCACATATAATGTCTACACACAGGAGAAAGCCACATATAATGTCTACACACAGGAGAAAGCCACATATAATGTCTACACACAGGAGAAAGCCACATATAATGTCTACACACAGGAGAAAGCCACATATAATGTCTACACACAGGAGAAAGCCACATATAATGTCTACACACAGGAGAAAGCCACATATAATGTCTACACACAGGAGAAAGCCACATATAATGTCTACACACAGGAGAAAGCCACATATAATGTCTACACACAGGAGAAAGCCACATATAATGTCTACACACAGGAGAAAGCCACATATAATGTCTACACACAGGAGAAAGCCACATATGTCTACACACAGGAGAAAGCCACATATGATGTCTACACACAGGAGAAAGCCACATATGATGTCTACACACAGGAGAAAGCCACATATAATGTCTACACACAGGAGAAAGCCACATATAATGTCTACACACAGGAGAAAGCCACATATAATGTCTACACACAGGAGAAAGCCACATATAATGTCTACACACAGGAGAAAGCCACATATAATGTCTACACACAGGAGAAAGCCACATATAATGTCTACACACAGGAGAAAGCCACATATAATGTCTACACACAGGAGAAAGCCACATATAATGTCTACACACAGGAGAAAGCCACATATAATGTCTACACACAGGAGAAAGCCACATATAATGTCTACACACAGGAGAAAGCCACATATAATGTCTACACACAGGAGAAAGCCACATATAATGTCTACACACAGGAGAAAGCCACATATAATGTCTACACACAGGAGAAAGCCACATATAATGTCTACACACAGGAGAAAGCCACATATAATGTCTACACACAGGAGAAAGCCACATATAATGTCTACACACAGGAGAAAGCCACATATAATGTCTACACACAGGAGAAAGCTACATATGTCTATACACAGGAGAAAGCTACATATAATGTCTACACACAGGAGAAAGCCACATATAATGTCTACACACAGGAGAAAGCCACATATAATGTCTACACACAGGAGAAAGCCACATATAATGTCTACACACAGGAGAAAGCCACATATAATGTCTACACACAGGAGAAAGCCACATATAATGTCTACACACAGGAGAAAGCCACATATGTCTACACACAGGAGAAAGCCACATATGTCTACACACAGGAGAAAGCCACATATGTCTACACACAGGAGAAAGCCACATATGTCTATACACAGGAGAAAGCCACATATGTCTATACACAGGAGAAAGCCACATATGATGTCTACACACAGGAGAAAGCCACATATAATGTCTACACACAGGAGAAAGCCACATATAATGTCTACACACAGGAGAAAGCCACATATAATGTCTACACACAGGAGAAAGCCACATATAATGTCTACACACAGGAGAAAGCCACATATAATGTCTACACACAGGAGAAAGCCACATATAATGTCTACACACAGGAGAAAGCCACATATAATGTCTACACACAGGAGAAAGCCACATATAATGTCTACACACAGGAGAAAACCACATATAATGTCTACACACAGGAGAAAACCACATATAATGTCTACACACAGGAGAAAACCACATATAATGTCTACACACAGGAGAAAGCCACATATAATGTCTACACACAGGAGAAAACCACATATAATGTCTACACACAGGAGAAAGCCACATATAATGTCTACACACATGCAGGTTATTTTATTTACATTACATACACAGCACGAGTAATTACACACATCGCTAAACTTGCTGAAATGGTTATGTCAAGTGATTTTATATATATACTGTGTTTCCCCGAAAATAAGACTGGGTCTTATATAAGATCAGCGTTGCCAGTGGGTTATGCTTAGTCTTTAAATCATCACAACTCTCAAAATCCCTAATTTGAGACTGAATTTCTTGCGACATTTCCTGCAGAACCATTGGTCCCAGTCTCTCATGTCCAGCAATAAAGCTTTCCTTAAATGAGCATTTTTGTCCATGTAGCCTGCTCGTAGTGCGTTGGTAACTATTTCACACAAGTGACTTATTGAATTATAAACCACATCCGTTCATTATCAAGTGCGCACCAGTGGCGTCTGTACTCCGGCTGGCCACTCGGCAACAAGTCTCTCATTCTAGCTGACGATCGTAACTAGGGCTTATTTTAGGGGTAGGTATTATATTAAAAGCATCCTGAACAATTGTGCTAGGGCTTAATTATAGCGGCAAGTCTTATTTTCGGGGAAATGCGATATATATAAACACAGACGCAAAGAGTGCACAGTGGATTAGAAGCAAAGATACAAAGACTGGACCCAGTCAGTGACAGGTGTCAGGGCAGAGCTGTCTGCAACTACAGCATCATGTTATGCATGAAGTCATCTCTACAGACAGCCTGGGCTCCTGTGTACAGGCGGTGGTCACTCAGGTGACACAAGGGCACACTGGAGCTTGTTATGGTGTATTATGAGAGAACACAGGGATTGTGGCAACTGCCTTGTTACTAGATGTGAACACAACACAGCCCAGGCAGGCTGGCCTACGAGTTCCACTCAGAACACAAACATGTAGCCGAGTGTGGCTTACCCGCAGTGACTTGCAAGTGTCTCGCACGTATCTGCCGGCCGATGACTTCTCATCCCAGTCCAGAGCGCCCCGGTAGAAATATTTCTGCTTCCTGTGCACACCCAGCCAAGCATGCACAATCAAGCGTCACGAGGTGGCAGCGGTTGTAGTGGCAGCAGCAATCAATTGTGGGCACAGCAAAACAGCAACATAATCGAACAGGGGGTAAAAAGAGAATACAAAAACAAAACTTAAAACTGTGAAAAGATATGATGACATGTAGCATGCAACAACCATTCAAAACACAGCAGCTTCTGACAGTGCCAGCCAGCCTTCATCTGGTGTTGACGACACTGTCACATTCAATAACAACATTCATGTCTACAACAAACTACAACTTGCAAATAAAGATACAAACTGAAAGGGCAGGCATGAAACATCTAATATCTCAAATAGTCCTACACTGAGTGACAGGCTGCCTAGTTGGAGAATGTAGTCTCAGGATCATCTACAAGGTGTGTTGCACATGCAGCAGGCACAGAGAGAGAGCCAAGTGTCCACACTAGACATGAACACAAGCAGACCTGACCATGTATGTCACCTGACAGAGAACTAGTCAAATATGGTTGAATGCGTATCTGCTTATGTGTGCCATCAGATGGAGACAGAAAGCACAAGTCAAATGTGAGTGAACACATCCGCAAAGAATGAACTCATCAAGGTGAGTGGGAGCAAGGCAGCAGCTGCATACTCAGGTCAGGGACTAACATCAAGTGCAGGACGACGACAGATGCTACAGCCAAGCATGCAGTGACAGGCTCCTTGGCGGAGAAACACTCACACACAAAGGTTTGCAGTTCTCTCGGACATAACGGCCAGCGGAGGAGCTGCCATCCCAGTCCAGTCGGCCATGCCAGAAGTAGCTGGTTCTAGTTGTAACAGGCAATATTCATTAACATTAAACACATACACTCCTACGGCTTACAGTGACAGTCTGCAGTCAGTTCAATCACAGAAACAGTCACTTCACTGATTCTGTGCCGAAGTTCAGTGAACGGAAATTGACAATACCAGTTCATTTGATTGTGTGCCAGGTTTGATCCAAACCTGTTTTGTTTGGCACTGAATCAGTGACATATTCCCAGTTGCCGATCAAGGCTTAGGGCCAGGTCTGCCCTATCATAACATTTAGTCTTTAGATTGCATTTCCTTGCACCAAGATAAGGCTTGTACCCTCCAAATTGCACTTGTACCCTCCAAAATTCCATTCGGCGCTAACAGAAAGCAGGTAGTACCATCTACTGTCATAAGGTAGTTCAGCTGTATCTGAGCTAAGACCTAACTATATATATATATATATATATATATATATATATATATATATATATATATATATATATATATATATATATATACATACACACAGACAGACAGACAGACAGAGAGAGAGAGAGAGAGACAGAGAGAGAGAGAGAGAGAGAGAGAGAGAGAGAGAGAGAGAGAGAGAGAGAGAGAGAGAGAGAGAGAGAGAGATCACATGACATACATGTAGATGGGGGGAAGAGTTTTAAACAATTTACAAAAACAAAACATTAACACTGAGTTGTGAAATACAAGTTGACAAATGGATTGTTAACTCACAAGAGCGATGAAGTATCTGCAACTACGGCTAAATAAATGAACTACTGTTGTCACAAGGAGCTGTCCAGGAGCAGCACTAACACCACCGTGGCAATGGATGGACACACTTACTCAACAATCATCTGACAACCCATGAAACAATACCACAACGACAATGGATGGACACACTTACTCAACAATCATCTGACAACCCATGAAACAATACCACAACGACAATGGATGGATCCAATCATCTGACAACCCATACAGCAACACCACAATGACTATGGATGGATCACTGACAACCCATGAAACTACACCACAATGACATGACAATGGATAGATCACTGACAACCCATAAAACAACACCACAATGACAATGGATGGATCACTAACAACCCATGAAACTACACCACAATGACAATGGATGGATCACTGACAACCCATGAAACTACAACACAATGACAATGGATGGATCACTGACAACCCATACAGCAACAACTTACTTGGACTTCTTGGTCATGCGGTACGGTAGGTTGCCCAAGATTCTCTCCATCATTGCCAGGTGTTCTTTGTTGTCATGTGTCTGAAAACAAACAAACAAAAGAGATGTAACCACTGTGACTCTCACGCCACATACAACGACTGTCACGCCACGTACAACGACTGTCACGCCACATACAACGTCTAGCGGCCAACTTCTGTGTTGATGGGTTGAATGGAGCATCTGAAAATGACCAATTAGTGCTGACACTAATTGTGACTAACTAAATGACCAACTAACAATGGGTCTAACACGTGTAGTCCAAGCCGAACAAATGGGCATCACAAATGAGTGCTGTCCATCTGATCATCTCTGATAGGATATATGAGTGCTACCATATATATGTACTACCCCACTTCCCATGGTGGAAGTGGAGTCAATAAGCTGACAGTATGTATAGGCCAGACAACAGTGATAGAATGAACAAATAAACTTTATTTTTAAAGGGTTAAGAATTGGGTACAGAGGCCCGTCCGACATTCTGCCCTTCTGCTCTCTGTCCTATCATACATTATTTCATTCAACATCACTTGTGAAGCTAATCTTAGACAACAACAGATCAATATGCATTAAAACGCATGCAACATAATCAATAATACATGACACACTAAAGCAATGTTTAACATGAATAATATAAATACCCAAGGAAGGTGTAACGCGCCCAACATATGGGAATGTTTATAAGCTAGTTGTCGTTTCAGCTAATTTCCCATTATGTTTTTTTTTGGGGGGGGGGGGGGGGGGGGGGGGATATATGTAGTCTACACTGAAATAGTGTTCAAACAGGTTGCCACTGGATGTATAGTCACTGGTGGTGCCTTTGATGTTTTATGGAAGATTGTTACTCAGCTGAGTGACAAGAGTACGCTAAGCTTGTTTTATATAAGTCTATCCTAGGTTTAGGGACATGAAATATATTAAGTCGTTCGCTATGTCTTGCGTTATATTTGAACAATGGCCAAAGGTAGCTTGGGGCATTTTGAAATAGAATTTTGTGAATTAGTTTGGTCTTATTAAAAGTCTTTAGGCGAATCATAAAGTACTCTGGTGATCGAGTGAAATGGCGAATAATGACCGCCCATGCTTTCCGGCATGGCACATGATTGATTATTAAAAAGTAAGCATTTGTGGAGTGGCAGCAACTGAAGACATTCACGTAGGTTAGCATTTTCTGTAAGTCTTTAACCATTAATTAAATGCACTGCCCTTTTCTGGAGTGGTTTGGAGCACCCATCCCAGATTGTGGAGCAATAGTCAATATGTGTTTGTATATGGGAAGTATAGAATATCTTTCTTGTATTATCGTAAGGACATTTTTAATCTTGGCAACTTGGTATACTTTTTTTGACTATTTGTTTAACGAGAGCATGAACATGGGAATTAAAGGTTAGATTTTGATCCATGATAAGACCCAGTGCCTTGTGTTCGGTTACACTTTCTGTAGGCATGCTACCAATGTGCAGCTGTAGAGTTCTCTGCGAGTTTAGCGTGTGAAGTCTTTGCCTGGTTCCTGTTAACATATATTTTGTTTTAGAAATGTTAATTTGCATGCAGTTTGTATAACTCCAGTTAACTATACTATTTAATTCCTGTTGCAAGGACGATTCTAGCACATTACAACCAATAGCGTTTGTATATAATGTGCAGTTGTCTGCAAATAGATCGCAGGACAACAAAAGATGTAAGGGAAGATCATTTATATAAATGACAAATAACAGAGGGCCAAGTATAGGCCCCTGAGGTACTCCAATACTAATTTAATTGATTATTTGGTTGTTTCGGGATTCGAAATTTAAATATTGAGCACAACCCACTACTGGCAACGCCGATCGCATTCCGGCACGAACCTAAGGCCTATCCACGTCATGGAAGCACTATACTCGAGTTTCGCCCTCGTTTGAGCTCGTCAGTAGTGCATATCCCTGACCGGATCCGGAAACAAGCCCCGGATCACGCGTGTGAAGCGGGTCTGTAACCACGCAGCACACACTGGACACGCCAAATTACACGCCTAATTTAATGGTTTGAGATAACGATTTATTGTATTTATAAAGGGAAAAAGATGTCAGGAAATGAGCTGCTGTTGCTCACCTGGAAGAGAGTGTAGCCTGTGTAGAGCTCAAACATGATACAGCCGATGCTCCACACATCACATGGCTGCGACCAACCAAGTTCTGAAACAGAAAAATCCATGATATATGTGGGACTTCATTTCACACATTTACTGAAGCAAAATAAAACAGTCAACTATCCCCTCCTGAGTAGTTGGCAGTGTGTGTCCAGGACAACCATCACATCACCTGGGTAGTTCCACACGATCAAAGTTCTGATCTAGCAGTCCGCTGGCAGTTACTGCAATTTTATCTGCTCCACAGCTAAAGCTACTTTCAACGAGTTGTTTAGCAGCAATTCC